>JARACY010004023.1:0-29233 GCA_029255725.1 Scrobipalpa atriplicella | reverse complement strand
GCGTATCAGTGACCTCACTACGTGTCAGTCAAAATTTGTAAAATTTAGTTTTTTAATACTTAAATACATACGATACTATTTGACAAAAGTGGGATAAAAGATTATTTTAGATGAAGATATTATTTACGTGTAAGTTGATATAAAATTAATTTTATCCAATAAACTTTTTCAGGCTTTTTAGACATAGTTTTAATTACACAATGGTACACTGAATTACGAAATTTTAAACACTGAAAAAACATTTCGCTTCCAATAAAGTTTTGTCACAATTCGGTTACGTTTGAATTTCCACCATATTTTTGCACTTCACTATTCACAAGTCCGAGGACTCACCAGCTTCATGTTTGAGGTCCTTCCTTTTCGAGGTTCCAATCGACACTGTGTCCATCAGGGTCGTCCTCAGAGTTTTATATAGTGAGTCCTGCGTCGGCGCCTGCGCATAGAATCAGCGCCGTTCCGCCCGCCCGCGATTCAATGACCTCAAGCTTACGCGTTAGTCGAAATTTTTGGATTTCGTAGTTAGATTTACTGAAAGCGCCGTTTCTGAAATTTTCCTTAACCATTATTAGACGTGGCGGATGTGACCTTTAGTAAACTGTTGGTGCTTCGACAGCTTTTTTAGGTTAACTTTAATTGCATATTTTATGTAAATTGGACTAATAGTGTGTTTTCTTTACTCATTTCTGTTTTGAGTTTTTTTGGTGCAACTGAGATTGCGCTGATGCCTAATAAAGTAAAATGTATCAAATTTTATTGTATCCTTGAAATTTGAGGACCATTATTTCGCATCTAAAACACGCTCCTTGATCCTCCTATAATCGTGAGAATGTTACCAACTAGTACAAATTATATCATAAATCTTAGTTAATAGAACACCACATTCTACAGAGCGTTAGAATTTATTTACATACACGAAAATGTACTGGTATTTGTCGCATTGAGTTACATCTACTATGTTAAAATAAGATAGGTAGGTAAGTATTCCGTTGAAATAGAAGTAAGGTTTGGCTTAAACCTTCATTGTACCTATTGACTCTTGTGAATTACCTAAGTTGTTACCTCTTTTATTATAAAAGGCATATCTCAGGATGCCAAGGAGATATGTGGGTGAAAGAGATAAGATTGTTGCAGTGATTCAGCGTAACGGTGTGTAATATTTTCGTTCATTAATCTCCTGTAGGACTTGAGGTATTCTTCTGTAAAGCCCGGATGGTGTAGTAGATAGGGCCGCGGCCTTCTGTGCAGGAGGTCGTGGTTCGAATCCCACCACGTAATTTCATATGTACGTTTATTCGACGCTTTTACGGTGAAGGAAAACATCGTGAGGAGTTCTGGGTTGCGGAGGTCAGATGGCAGTCGCTCTGCGTAAAAACCAGTACCCTCGTTCAATCCCTTACATTAGGCAGCCGACCCCGTGAAAAACGGGAAAAAGACTAGGAAGATGATGAGGAAGATTTTCGTTCATTAATCTCCTGTAGGACTTGAGGAATTCTTTTGTATTTCTATTGAGAATACACAGAATAGAAACCAAACAGAATTTGGTTATGACAATATGAAGGTAAAATAAGTTTACTTTATTACAAGCAAGCTTTTATTTAGTTTCACCTGTCCCTATTTGTATTCAAATTCTGCACGCTTTTGACCGACTGAGCTGAAATAATAATATAGCTTTTGGAAACACAAACGTATAGGTAGATAGTAACACATAGTTGCACTGTTTTGATAATGATCGGATGCTCTCGTATTGCATTTGTGGAATAATAACTAGATATATCCACTATCTGTCTACACGTCCGATAGTTGAAGAAAACATGAAAATGCTCATCAAAGTCGTTTTTGCGTTTTTTTGGGTAGGTAACTATAACTACTTTAATTTATTCCTTAAGTTTACCCTTTGCTGGAATTGCCCATGTATGACATAATATAGTACTTAAGTCATTTTTATTAAAAATTTTAGTATCCTTTGTGATATAGTATAATTATTACGCCAATCCGGTTTAGATGTTTTTACGATTAAAAATACGCTTTATTTTTCGAGATAGGTGCTTGACTTGTACTGAATTAAAAAGGAATTTACCTTGTTGGCCAATTTATTACCAAATGTCATCTTAGTGGGTGGTTGATTAAACCATCGTGACATAAATAACATCATTCTTTTTAACTCATTCCAAATGATGCTACAAATCTTTAGATATCACTACACATGTTCCGACACATTTAAAAAGTTTAAGGAATCCCTTGAAACTAATTAATGGGTCCACTCAAAATTTCACCTAATGAAGGACATAATTCGATTGGTGTTTATCTGTGCCCTAAGTGAATTTATATCGGAACAATAATGTTTTTTCTTTTATCTCGGGTGATGTATCGCTCTTTCGGAATTGGAATTACTTTGTGATGTTCTTTTGTTTTGCGGGTAGATTGCCGCGAGTGTTTCATCTTGTGTTTCGCATTCTCACGATTATAGGAGGATCAAGGAGCGTGTTTTAGATGCGAAATAATGGTCCTCAAATTTCAAGGATACAATAAAATTTGATACATTTTACTTTATTAGGCATCAGCGCAATCTCAGTTGCACCAAAAAAACTCAAAACAGAAATGAGTAAAGAAAACACACTATTAGTCCAATTTACATAAAATATGCAATTAAAGTTAACCTAAAAAAGCTGTCGAAGCACCAACAGTTTACTAAAGGTCACATCCGCCACGTCTAATAATGGTTAAGGAAAATTTCAGAAACGGCGCTTTCAGTAAATCTAACTACGAAATCCAAAAATTTCGACTAACGCGTAAGCTTGAGGTCATTGAATCGCGGGCGGGCGGAACGGCGCTGATTCTATGCGCAGGCGCCGACGCAGGACTCACTATATAAAACTCTGAGGACGACCCTGATGGACACAGTGTCGATTGGAACCTCGAAAAGGAAGGACCTCAAACATGAAGCTGGTGAGTCCTCGGACTTGTGAATAGTGAAGTGCAAAAATATGGTGGAAATTCAAACGTAACCGAATTGTGACAAAACTTTATTGGAAGCGAAATGTTTTTTCAGTGTTTAAAATTTCGTAATTCAGTGTACCATTGTGTAATTAAAACTATGTCTAAAAAGCCTGAAAAAGTTTATTGGATAAAATTAATTTTATATCAACTTACACGTAAATAATATCTTCATCTAAAATAATCTTTTATCCCACTTTTGTCAAATAGTATCGTATGTATTTAAGTATTAAAAAACTAAATTTTACAAATTTTGACTGACACGTAGTGAGGTCACTGATACGCAAAAAGCGACTATATTGTAATTTCTTGCCAGGCATTATGTAGAGTATTTAAAGTAAGCATTTAAACTGGATTTGCAGCAACTACTATAAATCAAATCGACCAAAGTAAACGAATTACTACCTATTTAATAAAAAATAGATTAGTTCCTCTTCTTATCGAGTGAATTTTCGGGTTAACTTTAATTGCATATTTTATGTAAATTGGACTAATAGTGTGTTTTCTTTACTCATTTCTGTTTTGAGTTTTTTTGGTGCAACTGAGATTGCGCTGATGCCTAATAAAGTAAAATGTATCAAATTTTATTGTATCCTTGAAATTTGAGGACCATTATTTCGCATCTAAAACACGCTCCTTGATCCTCCTATAATCGTGAGAATGCGAAACACAAGATGAAACACTCGCGGCAATCTACCCGCAAAACAAAAGAACATCACAAAGTAATTCCAATTCCGAAAGAGCGATACATCACCCGAGATAAAAGAAAAAAACATTATTGTTCCGATATAAATTCACTTAGGGCACAGATAAACACCAATCGAATTATGTCCTTCATTAGGTGAAATTTTGAGTGGACCCATTAATTAGTTTCAAGGGATTCCTTAAACTTTTTAAATGTGTCGGAACATGTGTAGTGATATCTAAAGATTTGTAGCATCATTTGGAATGAGTTAAAAAGAATGATGTTATTTATGTCACGATGGTTTAATCAACCACCCACTAAGATGACATTTGGTAATAAATTGGCCAACAAGGTAAATTCCTTTTTAATTCAGTACAAGTCAAGCACCTATCTCGAAAAATAAAGCGTATTTTTAATCGTAAAAACATCTAAACCGGATTGGCGTAATAATTATACTATATCACAAAGGATACTAAAATTTTTAATAAAAATGACTTAAGTACTATATTATGTCATACATGGGCAATTCCAGCAAAGGGTAAACTTAAGGAATAAATTAAAGTAGTTATAGTTACCTACCCAAAAAAACGCAAAAACGACTTTGATGAGCATTTTCATGTTTTCTTCAACTATCGGACGTGTAGACAGATAGTGGATATATCTAGTTATTATTCCACAAATGCAATACGAGAGCATCCGATCATTATCAAAACAGTGCAACTATGTGTTACTATCTACCTATACGTTTGTGTTTCCAAAAGCTATATTATTATTTCAGCTCAGTCGGTCAAAAGCGTGCAGAATTTGAATACAAATAGGGACAGGTGAAACTAAATAAAAGCTTGCTTGTAATAAAGTAAACTTATTTTACCTTCATATTGTCATAACCAAATTCTGTTTGGTTTCTATTCTGTGTATTCTCAATAGAAATACAAAAGAATTCCTCAAGTCCTACAGGAGATTAATGAACGAAAATCTTCCTCATCATCTTCCTAGTCTTTTTCCCGTTTTTCACGGGGTCGGCTGCCTAATGTAAGGGATTGAACGAGGGTACTGGTTTTTACGCAGAGCGACTGCCATCTGACCTCCGCAACCCAGAACTCCTCACGATGTTTTCCTTCACCGTAAAAGCGTCGAATAAACGTACATATGAAATTACGTGGTGGGATTCGAACCACGACCTCCTGCACAGAAGGCCGCGGCCCTATCTACTACACCATCCGGGCTTTACAGAAGAATACCTCAAGTCCTACAGGAGATTAATGAACGAAAATATTACACACCGTTACGCTGAATCACTGCAACAATCTTATCTCTTTCACCCACATATCTCCTTGGCATCCTGAGATATGCCTTTTATAATAAAAGAGGTAACAACTTAGGTAATTCACAAGAGTCAATAGGTACAATGAAGGTTTAAGCCAAACCTTACTTCTATTTCAACGGAATACTTACCTACCTATCTTATTTTAACATAGTAGATGTAACTCAATGCGACAAATACCAGTACATTTTCGTGTATGTAAATAAATTCTAACGCTCTGTAGAATGTGGTGTTCTATTAACTAAGATTTATGATATAATTTGTACTAGTTGGTAACATTCTCACGATTATAGGAGGATCAAGGAGCGTGTTTTAGATGCGAAATAATGGTCCTCAAATTTCAAGGATACAATAAAATTTGATACATTTTACTTTATTAGGCATCAGCGCAATCTCAGTTGCACCAAAAAAACTCAAAACAGAAATGAGTAAAGAAAACACACTATTAGTCCAATTTACATAAAATATGCAATTAAAGTTAACCTAAAAAAGCTGTCGAAGCACCAACAGTTTACTAAAGGTCACATCCGCCACGTCTAATAATGGTTAAGGAAAATTTCAGAAACGGCGCTTTCAGTAAATCTAACTACGAAATCCAAAAATTTCGACTAACGCGTAAGCTTGAGGTCATTGAATCGCGGGCGGGCGGAACGGCGCTGATTCTATGCGCAGGCGCCGACGCAGGACTCACTATATAAAACTCTGAGGACGACCCTGATGGACACAGTGTCGATTGGAACCTCGAAAAGGAAGGACCTCAAACATGAAGCTGGTGAGTCCTCGGACTTGTGAATAGTGAAGTGCAAAAATATGGTGGAAATTCAAACGTAACCGAATTGTGACAAAACTTTATTGGAAGCGAAATGTTTTTTCAGTGTTTAAAATTTCGTAATTCAGTGTACCATTGTGTAATTAAAACTATGTCTAAAAAGCCTGAAAAAGTTTATTGGATAAAATTAATTTTATATCAACTTACACGTAAATAATATCTTCATCTAAAATAATCTTTTATCCCACTTTTGTCAAATAGTATCGTATGTATTTAAGTATTAAAAAACTAAATTTTACAAATTTTGACTGACACGTAGTGAGGTCACTGATACGCAAAAAGCGACTATATTGTAATTTCTTGCCAGGCATTATGTAGAGTATTTAAAGTAAGCATTTAAACTGGATTTGCAGCAACTACTATAAATCAAATCGACCAAAGTAAACGAATTACTACCTATTTAATAAAAAATAGATTAGTTCCTCTTCTTATCGAGTGAATTTTCGGGTTAACGATAGACCAGATAAACCCTAGTTTAAGTGGAGATATAGTTTAATTTAAATGAGATTGTTTGAAATGTTTTTGATAAAAACAATTTATATTTCTTTACAGCACATCGTATTCGCGGCCATACTGGCTGTTACAGTAGCCAGAGAAATCGGAAGTAAATATGAGACCGATGATTTAGAACCGCAAGCATCGGAGATTGAGCTAATGAAAATAATCAAAGAAGATGCACCTTTGGAAACAGCTGCATCAAACAAAGACGAGGTTCACATTACTCATGATGATGTCGAAAAAAAAGATGAAGTCGAAGAATCTAACACGGATTTGGTGAGAAAAAGCAGAGAGGATAAAGACTTGAATGCAGTTGCTGCAACTTACAACAACTACTACGTCCCACCCAGTCAGAGACCGCCTAGGGAATGGAACAAGCCACAGAACAATATTCCAGCACAAAACCAGAACTACATTCCTAACACTCCAGCCCAAAATGTTTGGAACACCCAAGTAAATACGCCTCAGAACCAATACATCCCTACTCCTATTAAGCCTCCACAGAACAACTACATCCCTACTCCTATTAAGCCTCCACAGAACAACTACATCCCTACTCCTATCAAGCCGCCACAGAACAACTACATCCCCAACCAGACACCTGTACAAAGCGATTATCAACAGAACGTGCCTCAGAACAATTACCCTCAGAACAATTACCCTCAGAACACAAACACCCAGAACACTTACCCTCAGAACACTGTCCCACAGAATACTTACCCCCAAAACACATACCCCCAGAACACAGTCCCCCAGAACACAGTCCCCCAAAACACAAACACCCAGAACACTTACCCCCAGACCACTGTTCCTCAGAACACTTACTACCCTCAGAACAACCTACCCCAGAATGATGCCACTGCCCAGCAAAAGCCTCAAAACGATTGGTACTACCCTGCGGTTATCAAGAACGACCAGTATTTTGGTGACAACGGACAATACAACTACGAGTGAGTACATTTTATGTTAAGCATGTTTGTTTGTTTTCCTACAAGAACTTTATAATTTAGATTTTATATTACTTACACTAATAGATTATTTTTTCTACTAATTATCTAAATATTCAACTAAATATTACGCATAAATTCTTACTCTAACATTTTTTCATTAAAAATGCTAATTGGTAATTGCGTTCCACTTAAGTATTGTCCGTCCATCTAACTAATAATTTTACTAAAGGAAGTTATCCATATAATATTATCTTCTAATTATGTCGATGGTTCCGCAACTAACATAGGTGAATGACTTAGAAATTGGTAATATGGCATCCAATACAGTTTCCTATAAATTTATTATTTCCTAGTTAGGAAGATGCACAAAAAAATATAATTTCGTATGCAAATGTGTATGAAACGCAAATTTTTGTGCGAGTCCCTAACGGTTCCATTGTATAAGTTTGACATAAAATGACGAGAAATCCGGTTATTTTATTGCTGTTTAACCGTTATCGGGTGTCCTTTAAAATGTGACCCAGTCTTTTAACGGCATACAAGATCTTTTATTCATTTCATATCAACACACCTTACTGTTAATGCATCCTAATGTTTTCTTAAAATCTAACTTTAGAATCGTATGAAAATCTTATTTTATTTTTTGTTGTGCAAAGAAATTTTTCCTTTATCAGAAATCAAGTCAAAATCAAATTTATGTGACATATGCTAATATCCGAATTCATTAGTACCCAAGCAGGACCCAGGTAATCTCAGTACCTTTATTCCAAATTGACTTTAAAATATAATTAATCTTTGAATGCTAAATTATATTGGTAACATCCTGACAGATTAATGATAATAAGTGTTTTTGTGTTTGCATTGGTAATTTAAATAATTAATTTGACTTAGCAACAATGGTCAAATGTAATACCTACACATACTCTTTGAAACAGATCATATCTATGTGGGTGTCACTTAAAACAATTATGTTGTTTTAATCTTCAGCCATGACCGTTCAAGTGCTTATTGTTTCTGACTGATTAGCCATTCCCTTGCAGATACCAAATCGCCGATGGCACCCACGTCGGCGAGCAAGGCTGGTTGGTCAACCCGAATACTGAGAACGAGAGCGTGGTCAAGAAAGGATGGTACTCCTACACTGGAGCTGACGGCAGGGTCTACACCGTGACTTGGTGGGCCGATGATTCAGGCTACCACGCGTTTGGAGACCATCTGCCCACTCCTCCGCCCGTGCCTGCTGCGATTCAGGCGTAAGTGAACTACCTAATTTGTGCTTAAGCCTCTTATGGTATTAGCATCGTGATCACCACAAAATATACAGTTGGAAACCAATTCAATGCCTTCGATAAAAAGTCACTAGTTACATTTTTTTTATATCTGTGCATATCAGAAAATCCTTGATCCCCCTGAGACGAAAGGGATAATAGGTACAAGCGTGAAAAGGGTACATACAATGGCACTTTTGTATCGTAACCATGACATATAGAGATGACGCGATTTTGCGAATTGTCCTTTTCAAATAAAGGAAAATCTTTGATCTTGACATAGATCTGTGAAAGTCATATATAAGTTTGTATTTCGTGCAATATCTTCGTGTTAATGTACTAAAGTTGCTTACATAGTTTCAAATAATAGTGCTATTGCGTAATGATCTTCGCATTCTAAAAGAATATTTTGTAAAAAGAAACAGTTTTCATTCATAAATAATGATGTACGCTTCTCTCATCTAAATCAGTCAGTAAATAGAGTTGCACCATCTCAATATTGTAGAAAATATGGTGTACCATTAGTTTATTATTCTTTTCCCCATTTTCCCAAGTGGCGGGGCGTATGTTAGTGAGTGAATTATGGCTGGAGTTGTTTGTATTACATGTGTGTCTTTGTACACATATGGGGCTATAGATAAACATGTCTATAGCAAATAGGGGTCACCAGTCATAACAACATAACTTCATAGAATTCAGAGCCTTGTAAGCTGTTTAGTTCGTTAACAGTCTTAGTACCTACTCTGATTTTAAAAATAAGATCATCTAGGTACGTAATTGCCTAAGATTTATTGCCATAGGTATAAATCTTAATAAGTATTGCCAACCGTATGAAGCCTAGACATTGGCCTTGACTAGTTTAAATTTTATCGTTAGAAATAAAGCGAAACAACATTTACCACTACAATAGATTTTTTTGCAACCGCAATAAATAAAAGTTAATTATGACTGGAACACGTGTTACTAGAAGCTAAGCTATACGTTAGATCCGACGAGTTATTACCATAAATCGAGAGAGGGTCAAAGAAGCTACGCATAATGAGCCCAAAGGAAACACAAAAACTCGTTTCCTTTTGTAAACATAACGATGTTTAAGAAGCCAAAAAAGTTGAAAAAGGCGCCTCGGTTATTGGGACGAATGAAATGCTAAATAACGGAACTAAAGATGACGTACTAAAAAATATTTATAAAAGAAAAACATTGTTCCTTAATTTAAGATACAGGCGTTCAGACACCAAAATACACAAGAGTATATTAATAAAATATATATTTTTTACAGTGCCCTCGACCAAGCCGAGGCCGAGAAGAACAAGCCTGCGTACTACCCCACAACACAGGCTCCTGCGTACTACCCCCCTGTAACACAGGCTACGTACTACCCGCAACAAACTTACCCCCAGCAGCAGTACCCCCATCAGCAATACCCCCAGCAGCAGTACCCCCAGCTGAAGTACCCTCCAGGGACCCGCTAAGCGCTTCCTCGATTAAGCGCTTAATTTTCAAACCCCTTGCCTGAATATTACAAATTAAACGCTTTCCAATTCAAACGGGAACCCCTTCAAATTGCAGTTCTGGGCCGTACTCGCCACGGCTCACTAAACGACAACGTCGCGATCGCCGCGGGAAGATTTGAAACCCCTTCAAATAGCGCTTTAAAAACCCTTTCAATGGGTTTTGACGAAAAACGAATAGGGAGAGCAAACCCGTTCCTAAAACCCATTCAAAAACCCCTGAAAGGCTTACCAGTCTGGTCCGTGACCCTCAACAGCAGCAACCCGGTCATTACGGCAAATAGATTTTTATAGTTTTAACAATTTCAAATGCCAGCCTCGAGCCAAAATGACTTGCCTTTTATAAATAAGTGAGCCAATTTTATTTTTGTCGCACCTAAACATTAAAAAATTGCCATAAAAACGATTGCCATTAGTTTCCATTGAACTGTTTTTAAATGGTTTTCGAAAAATATTATAAACATTGGCTCCTTATCTATATCGACGTTCTTTAATAGTGATAGTATTAAGTTACCTCCGGAAGATAATGTATAATGGATGATAGACAGTGATCAGATCACGATACGAAAATTGTGAACTCGATCATTGTAGAATTTGTGATATTCAAGTTAAACTTGATGCCAGATAATTTTTATGACAAATTAATAAATAAATTATCATAAAAATATGTTTTTGTTTTTTATTATCTTACTGTTAATAATTAGACATGTCCAATAATGCACGTACCTGTAACAATAATATTTAAATAAGTATAAAATACGTTATTAACATCTTTTCATTACACAAGATATTAATTATGATAAAAATAATTTTGATAATATAAGAGTTGACAATGCATTAAAAACTGTCAAGAATGTTACTTTATATTCTATGTCAAATCATCATCATCTCCCTTTCCCGTATTCTATGTCAATTATGGAGCTATAAACATTTTGAGAAAATAAAAACACTAAACATAATAAATGATGACTGAAGTAGCTTATCATTAATATTCATTTACATCAGGAAATGGCCAATTAATTAACATATCTCATTTAACAAAAGCGGCAAATAGAGAAGCAATTAATCGTTAAGAATATAGAAGGAAATGTATTACCGGATTCATTAAGCAGAACGGTCAGTAAGGGTGGGTGTAATCGTACAGCAAAAAAAACCGGTCCGAGGGCAATGACACCTCGTTACATTACTGAACCGCAAAATTCTTCCGAACAAAATGTTGAATTTATCGCCCATATATCGAACGCTGCCCCTTAAAGGCCCGACAACCGACAACGCTGTATCTCCAAAATTAATTAAGATTCGTTCTTTGTGAAATTTAATAAATCATTCCGTACTTTTTCATTTGGTTCTCACGATCAACAAGGATAAACCGTACATTGTTTGACCAGGATTTTCAGAATTCCTCGTAGTATAAGGTCAATAACATTTTAATTATACATTAAATGAAATACGAATGCTGCTTTATTATTAAAAAAAATTTAAAGAGAATTTGGCTTTTACTTTGAACTAACAATTACAACAGTTTTACGAGACATACATAATTATTATCGAGCCGCAATAAAAACACTGTAAAAAGCGTGTTGTGAAGAGAGAAACCTACTTTAAACGGAGCGATATCTTTCACGAATGCCTGGCCACGAACATCTCGCGTGCGTATAAATATATGCGGAATTCAGTTTCATTATCAGTATATTTTCTACTAGTGTTAAGGTGTGACGTGTAACAATAGCTTAAAGAAAAGAAAACAAAATCAGCTTCAGGCAAAATGAAGCTGGTAAGTGAGAAAGTGACAACGATAAAGTGCTCTCAGTGAATGGATTTTACTATTGGAATTCAAACCGTGAGTTAACAGTGTTTCCTTTATTTTTCAGATACCATTGATCATTTTTTTTACATATCTGGCAGACATAAAAGCCCAGAAATTTAGGCAAGAACAATTTCCTTTCCTGCCACAATTTCAAACACCGAATGCTGGAATGTTTTCATCAGACAGTTCCCTATACTTACCACCGGAATCTCACACTCCAATTCCATATTTTCCAATAAACAAAGTAAACGGTCTCCAATATCCATTACTTCCACCGACGGGAACAAAAGCACCTGCTATATACCCTCCGCATTTTCCCTTAATGATTTCAACCACCTTAGTTCCAAACTTTGAAGACGATGATGATGACGATGATCGTGGAAGAATACGACTTTCATCAACTCCCCAGCCTATGCCTCAGAGATATAATCAAACTGAAAAGAAACCAGAACCTCCGAAGGAAAAGAGAGAAATGAGGCCCGTACCTAGAATGAATTATCCACAACCTATACAAAACAGAAATGATGCAAAGTTTCCCTTTAAGCCACAAGTTCCTCCTCCACCTCCTGTCAACCAACAACAACAAGCAAATTTGAATTCTCTCAACCAACAACAACAGCAAACCAATAATCAGCAATCATCCAACCCAACTCCTGCTACCAGAAGAATGATAATCGAAACACAAAAGTCTGAAATGGGATTTGATCAAAGAGCAGCTGCTTCATTCCAAGGACCTCAATTCTTACCAGCAGGAGGAGGACTTTATGTATCATCCACTACTGAACCAGCAATTCCTATTCTGCGTCTGTCAAATGAAATGGACTTAGATGGAAGCTTCAGTTATGAGTGCGTATGCAATATTGTTTTTGCTAATTTTATGTGGATGTTTAGTTTAAAGTGGATAAATGTAATACTGGTGAAAATTTCAGGGCCTTAGGTGCTGATCAGACTCATTACGTTCAACACAGTCGTATGGAGAACATGGGTCCTGATAAGACTGAACAAGTGGTGGAAGGATCTTATTCGTACGTCGGCGATAACGGACAGACGTACACTGTCCACTACATTGCTGATGCGAATGGATTCAGAGCCAGCGGAGATCACTTACCAGTAGCACCACCGGTACCAGAAATTATTCAAAGGTAAGTAATTTACTTCTTCTTCTTCTTCTTGAGTCAATATCTAACGTGTTAATGTCAATCGTAATGTAAAATGTAATTGGTTAATGTAAAATTATTATTTTAGGGCAGTGCAATACAACTTAGCTGAAGAAGCTAAAAAGCCACCGCATCTTAGAGACAATGGTAGCTGGCAAGAAAATGGGAACTGGCAGAATACTCTAAGGGACAACGAAATAAGTGACAATACCAAAAACCCACAGTTTTCCCTGCCGCCGCCACGAAACTTATTCACTGGAAGAACGCCAGAAGCCTTTTCATACAGCTACTCTCAGGGATCCAACACAGGAAATAACTTAGTAACCGCCGCAAGTAATCAGGTGCCGATCAAAACAGTCGATTATACAACTGAGCAACCGAAACCTAAACCAAACAATGGACCAATTTCGCCACAAATAACTTTTCTGGCTTCACAAGGCGCACACGTACCTTCTATGAATACAGTTCAAGACTCAATTTCACGAATGTATACAACAGAGAAGGCAACAATGCCTCAATTAGTGAATTACGAGGCCAATCTTAAAGAAGCCGAACAAGATCCAAATAAAGGACTATGGAGGTGGCAGTACGGATACAATGCAAACAATTTAAACCAAAATCCGAATAAAGATACAATTTCACGATCATTTGGAGAGGGCGATGACATCATGATTAACTTTGGTGACATGACTCCTGAACAGTATACTAAAATGATACGTTCTCAGATTGAATATACCCCTGAAAACAATGGAGCAGAGCAACATACACAAAATTTCCAACTTAATGAAAACCAGAATAATCAGTTATCTAGTTACAACTCAAACCAACCTCGTAATGAAGAAAAACAATATCAAAAGTATATTCAAAACCAAGATACCAAAACACAGTCTAATTATCAAAAACAGCACCAAAGTAATGTTCAGAATGAGGAATCTAAACAACAAAAGCTATACCACTTAGCTGATTATAATCAAAACCAACGAAACAATGAGGACCAACAATACCAAAATAATCAAAACCAGCTAATTCAATCTCAATACCAAGATAACCACAGCTATGACCATTCTTCTAGAAATGAAAACACGCAGCAATTACCGTCAACAATGACACCTTCCCCCCAGTCAGAAAATTGGTATAAACAGACTCAACACTACAGTGACGACCATCAATATCAATCAACAGCTCTCCCAATCGTAGAAAGCCGCAAGCTCATTTCAGATTCTCCTAAAATACTAACACATAAAGATTTTGTTTACCCAACTCAAACTGTGACACAATCTTATGATTTTGATGAAGACACTTTTTATGAACCTAGAAAAATCAAGGCACTAAATTCAGAACCGACGAATAAAGCAACAACAAACAATGTTAACAATGTGCAGCAAATTTTTCATAAAACTAGTGATGTTACTGAAGGAACTTGGAGCAAACTTGAAAGTGAATTCAAAGAATCAACAACTCCGGAACCGTATATCAGTTCTATTAGCAATTTTAAATTTTCTGATTTTATTTTTCAAGAGAACAAGAGCGATTTTAAACCTATTACTTCTACTAGCACAGAGGTACCGAGATTACCAGAAACTACAACAGAAAATATCATAGAAGATATTTTAGAAAATAATATATTCTTGAAAAACTTGTTCAACACTGAAAAGACTGAAATGATTTCCACTCAAACAAGTGAATCAAAATCTGATAACAAATATACAGAGGAGCCCCAAAAAGTTCTTCATATAAAAATTGAAGCAGAACCTAAGGCTGATAAAATTCCTAAGTACGTTTCACATCATGGAAAAGCTAATGAAGTCAAAATATTCAAGAAAAAGCCAATGGACTTAGCTGAAATAATTAATTTCGTGACAATGAAGAATCACTTTGAGCCTAGCAAAATGAAAAGCAATAAGAACAAACCAGTAGGTGATTTTGAGCATAAGAATGAAGTACGATTTATTCCGATACAGCATGAAAGACAAGAGACCGAAAAACCTGTACCTGAACAAAAACCAAACTATAGACCAGAGCATCATGACGAATTAAGAGGTATAATCAAAAACTACAAAGTACTTCAAAGAAATAACAATGTCAGTAAGTACGATAATAGCCCATTAAAAAGAGAATTATCCCCACCACCTTTAAAATCTCCAAACTTGCCTCCCTTAGGGCGAGCTGGCCCTTCTATGAAAAGTTATTTACCTCCAATATTTGTATAAAAATCTGTGATTAATTTAATTTAAAAAATGCTTTTGACTTTGTAAATAATAATATCATTTCGGAAGACTGCATTTATTAGCGTAAGTTATAAAAAATTATTTAATAAAATTATTTTAATTAATTAAAATAAATGAATTAAATGTTGTGTGAGACTTCATAAATTTCAATGTTATTTTATTGTCAGTCTTCGTGATGATGAAATTGCAAAAAAACAAACTCAAATAAAACATATTGCATGCTAAATCAAAACAGATACATTTTTGAGATGTCAAATTTGGAACTCCTACGACGCCCACTATAATAGGTATCATCTCAGTAATACGTGAATATTTACAGTAAGTACGCCTCTTGAATAAATATGAATAGACAATGAGCATAAATGACAAGTGATGGTACTCTTATGACATTGAAAGCACAAGTAAGAATCGCGTGCGCATCGCCTGTGAATCATGTCCGTCGAACACCGAAAGCGTAACGGGAGAAAATTTCCTAAGAATCTCGCTGTGCATCTTTGCAGGTGTAAATCTTGATAATCTGAAATCTTTCTGTAAATGGGACGTGTCTCACTTGGTTATTATGAATTAACTGATCATCTTTTAATAGCATGTTAGATGAAATGCGGAGCACTAGAGCAAGGTAAGTAATTAACGATCTGACAAATTAATGTATTGACTTTGTTACATATCGCATACAAAGTAAGAAAATAATATAGCATTGTGAGAAAAATATAAAAAAATCCTTACACGCAAACGTCTAGTAATTTTAGTATTATCTTAATATTTTAGTTACCATTTGTATTACAAATGTGAACACGATGATACATAAAATAATGTTACTTTAATTGTCGTGTAGACTAATAAATTCATCTGATGTTTTTGTAAGTATAAAACGTTTTTTTTTTTAAAGTTATCTATTTATATAGGTACCTCTTACACTAACCGTTATTCAACGAACAAGTTGTCTTTACGTGTTTTGTACAAAAGAACTTCTCAACAATTTTCTAAAAATTTTGATGAAGAATCTAACTTGAACTACTCGAGGAACCTAAATATTGATAGTAAAATCTTTAACTTCTGAAAGTTTTTTGATACAAGAATTTCTGAATATGAAGAACCTTACCTAACTAAATTATCTAACTAAAATGATATTTTGCTATGATATTTTTCCTACAATTCGTGAACGTTCCATGGATAGTTTTATTCTGTAAAAAAATTCAGGGATTCGATATTGGATGATTCAATTAATTCAATGTAAATATTTGTTAGCATAGCACACAAAATATATAGGAACAGAGACTGATAAATATTGAATTTTATTCTAGCCCGTCATGATACTAGCACAAAATCGTATCTGATCGCCGACGGGGAGCGTTTATTGAATTTTCATACACATAAATTGAAGGTAACGATCGGGCGACGCGTATAATGGCGCATACACATCTGGCAACACTATCAAGAGCGTAACACATATAACAACTATATCAATGTTAAATGTTAAAGAAGAGAACAGAATATATTTAAAAGTTTATCGATAGAACTTTTTGCTTCGTAATTTTTTTAAACAAGTTTTCGACTCGGCATTTCTACCTATTGGAAGAAAAGAACTCATGGAAAAATATTCACCATTTGGGTTAAGATGTACAAAACAGAGAAAACGCACCCTTCCTCATCATAATATATTTACACTTTACTATTTCATCCCAAAGAGTAGATAATGCTATCATCAGGTAGGACCGTAGGTACTCACAGACTGTATGAGTAATTTTGATATAGCTTTTAGTTAGGTGCATAGTTTGGGACACTCGTGTTCATCGTTAATGGATATTTCCACTTTATAAGGGTCTGGTATAGTTGGATGGCTACTTTAATGATGATATCGATATTAAGCTGGTAACTAATAAATTATCTAGGAAGTAATCCGCTTATACATTCTATGTCCTGTGTTTTGTAAACATTTCACACAGAACTGTATCGAAAAGCATTGCAATGTGAGACAACATCTAACAAGGTTTGCTCTACACATAATTTAGCGATGATTCTATAACTATGACCCTAGGATTATAGTTCTTCCCTAGGATCATCACGATCGTCATCATCATCAGCTCACATACGTCTCCACCGAGAGGCACGAGCCTACCCTGGATCATGAATCAAAAATGTCATAACATAAAAAAGGTCATTTTAGTTTTTTCATTTTTTTTTTCAGTAAAACTATCCCTGTTTGTTTACGAATGACATAACACCATGTTTATGTTAGTGCCAGCGACAACATCGAGTTTCTGAATAAACAACCCCATGAAGAAAGTGATTGGAAGCCGTCTCCTACAAACAAGGTTTACTCTACATAGGATAGGACGTAGGGATATAATTTGCCTAGTCTGCCGTCGCGACTCAATCAGGACCGGGTATTGTGTGACTCGGTACTGAGGCTACGTACAAATAAGAAATGTGATATACCGCCTTGTAGACGAGTTGCAATTGTTAAGTAGGTAGGAACCTGTATTGTATACGACTGGCATAGGACAGTGAGGATTGGAAGATGATAGGAAGACGTTTCCCTATAAACAAGGTTTGCTCTACATAAGACATAGGATATAATTTGCCTAGTCTGCCGTCTCGACGCAATCAGGGCCCTGTATTATGTGACATGGTACTGAGGCTATAGCCTAACTATAGTTACAAATAAGAAATGTGATATGCTGCCTCTTGTAGATGAGTTGCGAATTGGGTACTTGACTGGGTAGCTAAAAAATTCAAAACGTGTATACTTAAAACTAATGGCTTAAAATACTGTGGATTTCATTCATCATTAAAAAAAAAATGCACATTTAGATTTTAATAATCGAATTAAAAGTATATAAGTTATTGATTTGATTAGTCAATATTTACTAAAATGTGACGTCATAATTTACTATTTTCATACAAAAAAGCGTTTTTGACATTTCATAAAAAGTTGCTGATTTGACTATTTGGAAAGTAGCCAATTGTCAAGTAGGTATACCTGTATACGGTGTGAGCATAGGACCGTAAGGATTGGCGCAAAAGATAATAGATCCAGTAATTAATAAATGTAGGCAATGATAATTTTGAGTTTGGCAATTAAAAACCTCCTGAAGAAGATGATTGGACGTAATCGTCGAAGGTTTGCTCTACATAGGACGTAGGACATCTGCCGTCGCTACGCAATCAAGGCCGTGTATTGTGGGACTCTGTATCTGTACTGTAGGTAGAGGTATAGATATGTACGTACACTGCTACGTTAAGTGATATGCCGTCCCATCTAGTTTTAGATGAACTGTAAATTGTTGTGAAGGCTGAGTCTGAGTAAGGCCAAAATTGTAACATTAGATTATTTTAAAAAGAAATGTATTTTTAAGAGCATGCAAAATAAAAGTAGTAACATTCACAATTTTTATTGTTGAGGTGGGGGCTTTTATAAAAATTTCAGACGATTTGATGTTGACTAATAAAAAACACATTTTTCTTTTTCCACGAAACACTTCATTCCCATTATTTGCTTTAATTCCATTAACGCTAGTTTAAAGCTAGGTTAAGCCAGAATAAACTGCTTGACGGTTGCAACAGATGCAAGCAACGGGCTGGCTACGAACGAGCACATACGTACCCAGCATAGAGCTTTCCCGAAATTAAACTTCCGGAGAACGCACATAGGAGACGATGTTTAGGACAGATTATAAAATGTGCAATGAGAAATTCATAACTTTTATTTTTTTATTTCTTATAAATCATAATCGAGCACACAATATTTTTATATAAAAATAAAATGATTGTCATGAATATGATAGTAGCAGACCATTTTAAATACCTGCATTAAACGATCTTGATCAAATAGAATTACAGAGTATTATTATCCACAATTAGCTCTATTACCTAAATCCTCATAAGACACTGCTCTGCTCATTAATATTACTAGCCTGTTGTGTCGTACTGCTGGGCAAAGGCCTCCCTTTTCTATCTCCAACTGTCAAATTTGTTGTCTGTATCTATTGTCAAAGGCCAATTTTCACTAAGCCTGACAGAAGAATACCCTAACCTAATCAAAGCTCAAAGTTCGCTCTTCTTCTATAGTAAAAAGAGACTAGACATTTCAAGACAACTATTTTATCAGCCTGGTGTTTTATAAACAAGATATACAGTACACAGATCGATTCCAGTCAGGGTCGCATTGGAAAGGACATCAAAGTAGGAAATCAAATAGAAATAACATTGAACTGGATGGGTTTAAAGGAGTGCGCAGAATAGAAATGATCTATCTATATATTACTTGAGTTACTATTCACTTTTTTTTTGTACCTAGGTAGGTACTTTAGGATTTATTATACCATAACTAGTTTTTTCTCTATTTCTATGCTGGCCAAGGCCTGTATGCTCCATATTCAGGGCTGGCAGAGCATCCATATATCCTTGATCTGAATGATCCTTAATTAATAGTATATTTAAAACAAGTTGTAGGGTAATGCTATTCTAACCTGGTACCTATCACACGAGGCATCAAATCATACTTACTTCTAATACTATTTAAATCTTTAAACCGTTTCATAAATGTGTTGTCATTCCATTCAACCTCCGTTAGCTACTTCTTTACTGTATGCAGCAGTGAGAAAATATGTAAATTTTAATGCCACAGAGCCCGAGATCAAAGCCTATGGAAGCCGACTGATTTCCACCATCAGCCCTTTTATTTTCCTTTCATTTCTATTGTGACTGCCCTCTGTGTTCACTTTGTTGTTTGATATTTTTTTAGTTCTAGAAACGCCATTTTTTTTTCAGCGTCTACGTCAACGTCCCGTCTACAGCATTTACAGGTTAAACCAATGGACGGGTATAAGGTTAGAAGCGTCAATGGCTTTATAAAAAGCATTTTGCTATGGTGACAGGCTATCAATCTATCGCTTCAATACCTGCACAAAAACGTGACAAAAACCCTCGAGTCCCTTTTCTGGTTGTGTAGAGCTGAAAAGATCGATACGGACAAATGACCAAACTTTGCGTATAACACAACACTATATCGATACTTCTAATAAGCTATAAGGAGCAGTATAATGATCACCTAATCCATAAAATTGCAATAATGGCGATACGTAATTTTATGACGTAATAACTACTTTTGGAATTAATAAAGTTCTGTGAGAAGATTTTTTATGTTACCGCTATGGGCAAGAGATTTGTTATTTGAGCTGTTTGGGTGGTTCAAAAACTCTGATAGCAGGGTTCATCGAGTCGTGCGACCCTACAACTTGACTAACAGGGTTAAGAAAAACAAACAGTGCGTAATAAGGATACTATGAAGAGAAGTATAACAACAGGTTTATGATTATGAAACTAATAGCGAACTTCTGATATGAACCAAACTTTAAATTGAACTAAACCGTAGAAGATCAAAACTTAGTTCATTTTGTGACTAAATTAACAAACAGCACACACCATACCGGCTTATGAATATGAGTTAAATTATTCGCATGGTTTTGGCTAAATATTAAACATTAACGCGGTTAAGTTCAAGTAAACGCCGTCTAGACTCTATAACGTTCAAGATGCTGGGCTTTGCGACGACAAGCCTCCTCCGAAATGTGCAATGGAGTCTAAATTATTCGAAATGAATGGAAAAGCAGCAACATTTCAATAAAATCTTTAATAATTGTGCTTTGGGTGCCCTTCTTCCAGACTTAGACCCTTTTCTCGGGGTGTGTTGGTTGTGTTAATTTATTTTCTAGCGTTTCATCCCCCGGTTTCTCAGCTTTAAAAGTGTGAATAGAAAACATGGCTATTTTCCTGTGCTTAAAAGTCATGTGTTATTTTTGGTCATTGGTCAATCTGAGCACGTCTACTAATTTTAATCCAATTCCGTCAATTCAGAGTCAAAGAGTGACTAAACTATGGTCTACTGAAACTTTTATGTACATAAGTATAAGTAGGTATCATTATTACAAAATAAGGTTGTTGACTCTCATATTATTTATGTCTGAGATTGGCATCTTATCGCAAACACTAACACAATAGGTGCTAGAATGAGAGCATTGCTCTTTTTCTTCAAGTAGAAATCTAATTCTATTATTACCTGTCACATCAACATTGAACTTGTGGACAATGATTGAGCGTAGACTAGATCCATTACCATCAACGTAACGTCATATCATAAAACTTCTGTATTTTTGTGTATACTTAGTCATTTTAACAGAAAAATACACTAGCATTTACCTATACTATGTCCACAATATTTTGAAATTCCATATCAAATTTTAATAAGTTCGACATGGAATGTCAAATACATGACATAGATATTGGAAATGATTTAGATATTGGATATGACAAAGATATTGGACACTAAAAATACCTAACACTTTTTATTGCAGAAATCTAACTCCGAAAAGAGCAGGCATGTTTGTCCGTCTGTCAGACTTATGAGAGCTTTGTTTCTCAAACAAGTTGGAGGCAGAGATCAAACAAGTTTATGTGTTACAAGTCGTGAAATACGCACCCTGAGTTGACAAACACTCGGGGACCAAAGTTGGGTTTCCGTGACTTTAACCCCTCTACGGATCACGGGTATGGGGTGTTACGGAGCTAGCCGGATTTAGTGTTGGAGGCCAACTGGCGGTAATCAATAAATAAAATCACTGATACTATATTTCTACTGTAATAAAAGTTATTGGAATCCAATCTAGAAAAATAGTTATGATACAAAATTTTGAATGTAGGCAATTCTCATTTGATAGATCAAATAACCAATTGATTTTCAGCTCCCAAAACGTATACTTAAGAAAATAAGGAGTTCTTGATTGATGATAAAAATGCATATTTCAAAATAAAATAATACCGCGATAGAGTGTAAAATACATTATATTAGAGAGTTCAGTGCAGAAATGTATTATTATTCACAAAAAATGAAATATTTACAGAACTGACCAATATAGATATTAGAAGTAGAAATAGCTCAAACTCGGTCACACAATATTGTCAAACGTTCCGCAAGCACATCACTACGCTGCACTACCCTGAGCTAAACGGATATACAACAAACAACTTTACCAATATCGACAGAATCAATTTGCAGGCACTGTTTAAACAAATTGAGATAAAATTGAGACAATACCTATCGTTCAGGGTCTTGGCAGTGACACAAAAAGTTGTATGTATGTTCTTAAATTTTCCACTTAAAAATATAAATATAAGTCAGTAAGTAATAATCTTTGAGATTCGTTCTACAATTCTTACAATGACATTCATTTGGTGATTTTTACAAAACTTATAAATAAAGTCCAATTAGTTATGGTGATTTTTGCAGAGTGCTGTTAATGTTGCTGAAGTTTTCAGAAGAAACCCTCTTATATGAAAAGCCTGTCGAGATAGCCTACTGAAATATCGTTATCGTAAAGAAATATAGGTCATAAACAAAAATATTTCATTGCGTATAAAACGTAACTAAGCAACAAACTCTTCTTGTAACTACATCTCACTTTACGAGTGGATTTTACGATGTCTTGATCATAAAATTTTCATTAACACAGCAAGAGTTAAACTCGAATTGTTTTGAGAAAATTGTTACATCTTTTTAGGACAGTTAATGGGTTGTGTTATGTTTATACATCTTAAAAACATTTGAACTCTCCATCTACACGGATATAATATTGTCTTACATTTTATTATAGACGCGGCAAACTCATGTGTGACGTGACGACTGAATAGAAAAAAAATATAAAAAATATTAAAAATTACTGAAAAGATTTACTAAAAATCTTAATAGAATATGCTGTAGCTATAGATCAGCAATCTAAAGTCAGTGGCGCTTTTTGGAATCTAATTATCCACGCAATCACATCAGAAAGTTTTAAGTACCTTTTATTACTTAATCAAATAAACTTGGTCCTCAAATAAAGTTTAAAAAATACATATACACCTAAACCTACCTTCTTATTAGGCGTATGACTCAATTCAACGATTCAAAGTTTCTTCCAACAAAAACCAGACACCATAAAGCATTTTAGATAACCATCTCTGCTCTACAGACATAATAAATTAAGTTTTTTGTCAAAGTGTTAAAAGTACGAGTTTATTTAACACGTAAAATGCTAATGCTATGCCCTTCATTGTTGTTACTCTGCTCGTTAAATTGTTTTGACGGCTTTTAGCGAAAATTGTACACGGTACTCGTTTCGGACATAATACTTGTAATTTAAATAATATTTAGGAGGTAATTTTAATTAAAATTGTTTACTAATCATGGACGTACGTACTGCATAATTTAAAATATACCTACCTACTTATACAAATACTAGTTTAGGTATACTAATGATTTCAAGGGTATTCGCTCCTGATTTAAGTCTAGACCGGGTTATTATCGTGCTAATAACAACAGAATAATCTGTAATATGATAAATCAAAATTGAGATTTAGACCAAGGGTGTCCGTGACAAAGTCAATGATTGGAGCAAACTTACCCAAAAACCTAGAAGCACCAGCTGTGACTCAAAATTAAGGTTTAGGGTTTAGGTAAATAACGGCGACTGGTAGAACGGTGCATTCAGCAAACCTGCACTGCATCATAGTATCTAAACCCCCCAGAAATATCAATACCCCGCAGGCACCACTAAATACACTATTGATTGATCAACACCCCCAACTGTAATTAAAATCTCAACTGATTGAACGTTGCTGCACCCTCGAAAACAATTTACTTATCTTTACGTACCTAAATAGGTAGAGTACGTACAGGTTGTTGCAAAACCCCAAGGTTAACACACCAAAGCTTGTATGTGATCATGATTGACAAAGAACATACTTAATATAAGGTTGGTCCCTTAAAGCTTGATTTATTTTTATCTATATTCTGCTCCAATCCTCACGGTCCTATCCTATGTGCTAGTCTCATCCAGTTTGCGCCTATGAATTTGACGATGTCGGCGAACCATCGGGCCGATGGTCTGCTCTGCCCACTGGCGTTATTGCTCCTCTTTGCATACGAGAGACCAAATCCAAATCCGAATCGTTTGTAAGTCGCATGAGAATGTCACTCTTTTGTATGCGAATTTCGATTCGAATTTAACAAATACGGCTCCGGAACCTTTTACCCTGTATTTAAGTATTCACAGCAAGCCTTAATAACAATACGAGTCCAGGGACGTGGGGTGACACCGCGATAGTGATGTCATCACAGCGATTAATTAGTGGAAAATGAACACCGCGCTATCGACATTTTCAATTACGGCCAGATCGGCCGAAACTCGATTACGGAATGGCCGAAGGGACTGGTCTGGTTTAATTCGGCGGTAATCCTGTTATGCGGTGTTCCGGTGGTAAGTTTTGAATACATTTTATATGGGCTGAATGTCATTTATATTTGCCATTGTCGGCTCTTTGAGACTGCCCTTGAATTTTATGTATTTCACCAAAATTGTTTTAATTCCTTCGGTTCTTGAATGATAATGACATAAATGATTCAGTTCTAAAGTCCAAAATAAAATATTCAGGTTGAAGACCAGATCAAATCAGTTTAAAAAGTTCTGTAACTTATCCTATGGAAATGGAAATACCTACAAACATATCGTAAGTATAAGTTATAAGAAAAAATTGCCTTTCGTAAATATGAAGTTGAAGGTAAAATTATATCATTCAATCTAAGTAAAGTAGTTATATTAAAATCAAAATTGCAAGCTCTTGCTTTTGCACAAAAACTCGTGTGTTCAACTGAAAATGTGATAGAAGTTTTTGAATCAAACTTAGCCAATCCAGTCTTGGGGGTCTTTGGTAAGAAAAGAAATCGGGTCAAGTTTGAGTGTCTTTTTTAAGACTAGGTTAGGTATACGGGGTGTAAGGGATAGCTTCCCGCAAACTGATAGTGATAGGGGTTGCTCAGTCAATAAAACTGACCAAGTTAAGCCAGTTTTTTTTTTTTCAGGATATGAAAAAAAAATTGACTTTCCCATACAAAATTACTACCTCGATCAGACACTTTGTATAGAAAAACCAAAAAAAACATTTCCTGAAAGAATTTCCTGGTGAAAGTTGATCAGTTTCGTTGACTGAGCAACCGCTATCAGTTTGCGGGATATTGTCCCTTACACCCGGTATATTTGGTAAAGTTTAGTGTAATGTCAAGTTTATGCTAAATAAATTCGTTTTAGAAAACCTTCGTTTTGTATGTAACAAGTTTTGTGAGACTGAAATTGAACATTTCTTTCTTTTATTTTCCCTCTAACAAGACATCGTCTGGCCGGCAGCAGACTTTCATAAGGGTGGGAACAGATGTGCCTCCACATTAGTATGTTGATGAGGCAATCGCGATCACACCCCGGATAACGTGATTTATATTGGCACCAGGGTTGCTAGAGCAAAAAATGTGGGGACGGGAATTTGATGTGGTCTCGTCTAGGTTTTTGGTTTGGTTTATGGAGAACATGACCTGGAAGTTGAGAAGTTTTATCCTACAATAACATATGCTACATGACTACAAAACGCTATCTTCATGTCTTTTATTAGCATTATGTCAGCGGTGATCTTCAAATAAAAAAAACTCAATACTTATGGTGTGAATACAAATATTACAGGTACCTATTTATTTTATAAAATACCTACATAATATATAATCATCTATCAAAATTATAGAAATCGAATTCATAAAATCAAAAAATTATCGTGGTCACCGCTGCGCCGACAACCTATCGAAGGAATATACGTGAAAAATTTGACATACGACCCTAAATTTATCCAGAGCTGTCCCAGGGTTGTTGATAGCGAATGATGGTGTAATAAAAGTCTACGATTTATGTGAAATTCAGCAATTTATGTTTCTGTATTGAAGTTTATACGTACCTACCTATCTAGCTATCTATTAGGTAAGTTTAAGCTTATAGCTTAATTTGATATCTGAGAAGTAAATAAGATCCTACTATACTGGTATCAACTTTTTTCTCGATTGATTGATTGGTCTATGATTTTTGATTACAAATTGGTGCCGTGCCCACGATAATTTTTTGATTTTATGAATTCGATTTCTATAATTTTGATAGATGATTATATATTATGTAGGTATTTTATAAAATAAATAGGTACCTGTAATATTTGTATTCACACCATAAGTATTGAGTTTTTTTTATTTGAAGATCACCGCTGACATAATGCTAATAAAAGACATGAAGATAGCGTTTTGTAGTCATGTAGCATATGTTATTGTAGGATAAAACTTCTCAACTTCCAGGTCATGTTCTCCATAAACCAAACCAAAAACCTAGACGAGACCACATCAAATTCCCGTCCCCACATTTTTTGCTCTAGCAACCCTGGTGCCAATATAAATCACGTTATCCGGGGTGTGATCGCGATTGCCTCATCAACATACTAATGTGGAGGCACATCTGTTCCCACCCTTATGAAAGTCTGCTGCCGGCCAGACGATGTCTTGTTAGAGGGAAAATAAAAGAAAGAAATGTTCAATTTCAGTCTCACAAAACTTGTTACATACAAAACGAAGGTTTTCTAAAACGAATTTATTTAGCATAAACTTGACATTACACTAAACTTTACCAAATATACCGGGTGTAAGGGACAATATCCCGCAAACTGATAGCGGTTGCTCAGTCAACGAAACTGATCAACTTTCACCAGGAAATTCTTTCAGGAAATGTTTTTTTTGGTTTTTCTATACAAAGTGTCTGATCGAGGTAGTAATTTTGTATGGGAAAGTCAATTTTTTTTTTCATATCCTGAAAAAAAAAAAACTGGCTTAACTTGGTCAGTTTTATTGACTGAGCAACCCCTATCACTATCAGTTTGCGGGAAGCTATCCCTTACACCCCGTATACCTAACCTAGTCTTAAAAAAGACACTCAAACTTGACCCGATTTCTTTTCTTACCAAAGACCCCCAAGACTGGATTGGCTAAGTTTGATTCAAAAACTTCTATCACATTTTCAGTTGAACACACGAGTTTTTGTGCAAAAGCAAGAGCTTGCAATTTTGATTTTAATATAACTACTTTACTTAGATTGAATGATATAATTTTACCTTCAACTTCATATTTACGAAAGGCAATTTTTTCTTATAACTTATACTTACGATATGTTTGTAGGTATTTCCATTTCCATAGGATAAGTTACAGAACTTTTTAAACTGATTTGATCTGGTCTTCAACCTGAATATTTTATTTTGGACTTTAGAACTGAATCATTTATGTCATTATCATTCAAGAACCGAAGGAATTAAAACAATTTTGGTGAAATACATAAAATTCAAGGGCAGTCTCAAAGAGCCGACAATGGCAAATATAAATGACATTCAGCCCATATAAAATGTATTCAAAACTTACCACCGGAACACCGCATAACAGGATTACCGCCGAATTAAACCAGACCAGTCCCTTCGGCCATTCCGTAATCGAGTTTCAGCCGATCTGGCCGTAATTGAAAATGTCGATAGCGCGGTGTTCATTTTCCACTAATTAATCGCTGTGATGACATCACTATCGCGGTGTCACCCCACGTCCCTGGACTCGTATTGTTATTAAGGCTTGCTGTGAATACTTAAATACAGGGTAAAAGGTTCCGGAGCCGTATTTGTTAAATTCGAATCGAAATTCGCATACAAAAGAGTGACATTCTCATGCGACTTACAAACGATTCGGATTTGGATTTGGTCTCTCGTATGCAAAGAGGAGCAATAACGCCAGTGGGCAGAGCAGACCATCGGCCCGATGGTTCGCCGACATCGTCAAATTCATAGGCGCAAACTGGATGAGACTAGCACATAGGATAGGACCGTGAGGATTGGAGCAGAATATAGATAAAAATAAATCAAGCTTTAAGGGACCAACCTTATATTAAGTATGTTCTTTGTCAATCATGATCACATACAAGCTTTGGTGTGTTAACCTTGGGGTTTTGCAACAACCTGTACGTACTCTACCTATTTAGGTACGTAAAGATAAGTAAATTGTTTTCGAGGGTGCAGCAACGTTCAATCAGTTGAGATTTAATTACAGTTGGGGGTGTTGATCAATCAATAGTGTATTTAGTGGTGCCTGCGGGGTATTGATATTTCTGGGGGGTTTAGATACTATGATGCAGTGCAGGTTTGCTGAATGCACCGTTCTACCAGTCGCCGTTATTTACCTAAACCCTAAACCTTAATTTTGAGTCACAGCTGGTGCTTCTAGGTTTTTGGGTAAGTTTGCTCCAATCATTGACTTTGTCACGGACACCCTTGGTCTAAATCTCAATTTTGATTTATCATATTACAGATTATTCTGTTGTTATTAGCACGATAATAACCCGGTCTAGACTTAAATCAGGAGCGAATACCCTTGAAATCATTAGTATACCTAAACTAGTATTTGTATAAGTAGGTAGGTATATTTTAAATTATGCAGTACGTACGTCCATGATTAGTAAACAATTTTAATTAAAATTACCTCCTAAATATTATTTAAATTACAAGTATTATGTCCGAAACGAGTACCGTGTACAATTTTCGCTAAAAGCCGTCAAAACAATTTAACGAGCAGAGTAACAACAATGAAGGGCATAGCATTAGCATTTTACGTGTTAAATAAACTCGTACTTTTAACACTTTGACAAAAAACTTAATTTATTATGTCTGTAGAGCAGAGATGGTTATCTAAAATGCTTTATGGTGTCTGGTTTTTGTTGGAAGAAACTTTGAATCGTTGAATTGAGTCATACGCCTAATAAGAAGGTAGGTTTAGGTGTATATGTTATTTTTTAAACTTTATTTGAGGACCAAGTTTATTTGATTAAGTAATAAAAGGTACTTAAAACTTTCTGATGTGATTGCGTGGATAATTAGATTCCAAAAAGCGCCACTGACTTTAGATTGCTGATCTATAGCTACAGCATATTCTATTAAGATTTTTAGTAAATCTTTTCAGTAATTTTTAATATTTTTTATATTTTTTTTCTATTCAGTCGTCACGTCACACATGAGTTTGCCGCGTCTATAATAAAATGTAAGACAATATTATATCCGTG
>JARACY010004022.1:0-29239 GCA_029255725.1 Scrobipalpa atriplicella | reverse complement strand
GTATATTGCTGTAGTGACAGGTTGTCAGCCCGTCGCCTAAATGACAATATATGAAATCCCTCGAATCCCTTAGCTGGTTTTTACAGCATGCCCGGGAGGAGATGCAGCTGGCACATTCTATGTTTTTCTATCGCTCCCAGTCCAGCATGGAAGATTAAATTATAATGTTGTATTTATTTTAAAACTATACTTACATCCCAACACTATCTTCCTCACGTCGGATAACTTCATAAACTTGAAGCGGCGGTTAAATTTACTCTTCTAAAGTAAAGTATTATCCCATATTTTGTTCCCGTTGCCTTTACTCTAGGGAAGCTAAAGCTGGTTGGAGTATCCGTTATTTAGGTTAAAAAAAAAGCTATTCCTTCAGTTGATACCCATGAGAATAAAAAACATTTTATCTCAAGCGTTTTTGTGATAATAGTGTTACTATTTTGTCACCACATTTTCCCTATAATACAAGGAAATTTAAAGAGTCAATCGTTGAATCCACTTCCACACGCGCGGTAAGTACAGCGTGATTGGCATTTCATTTGTTTCTAGTTAATTGATTCGCATAAATTATAGGCCTTTGAGTCCTTATTAATTACATTTATTGCGGTCGCTTCAAATCGGTATTTCATGTCATGAAATTTTGCACATCCAGCAATAATTTTGTGTTCTGTTATAGAATAAATTTTCCTGTTATGTGCGTTTTTCTGGTTATAAATTTCGGTTTCCAGTTATGTTTTTTTTTTTTTTTTATTCGGTAATTATTATGTTCAAAAGGTTGTCAATGTCAAAATAAGCAACTCCATTTTGTACCGTCCGTGCCTGAGAGATACTCGTACGGTAACGTTGAAATATCGTTTGAAATGGCGCGCGCCATAGCGTGGCGGTTTGGTCTCCAAAAATAAGCAAATGCTATTTTAAAATATACACACAATTATAGAAGTGAGTAATACCATGCCCTAGCTTAACATTACGACGTTTTGACTTATAATTAAAGAATACTACTATCCCAAAACGTTTTGTTAAAATGATTTAAATATTGAAAAAATAAGCAAACCATTCCCTCAAACATATCTTCTAGTTTCACATCTACTTTTATGAGTGTCATATTATGTTAATAGTTACTGAGTAAAAACTACCTCAACTTTTGCGAAGTTTCTGATTATTCGCCATAACTTTATAAGATGCTTCTACTGAGTTTTCCGTAATTATAAGCTCTTAACATGAAGGCTCTGTATAAACAGCCTCCTTTGTTTTGTGTTTGCGCTCACACACCGTCTCACAACTGATATACACACATTACATGTATAGTCTAGTCATTCCTTATAACATACGGGGTAGATAGAGTGTTAACTATTTATTTATTTTATTTTCTTAGGGAAGCTAACGAAAATTCGTAATTCACTGTATCAAACCCATGGCTTCATAAATGCAGTGAATCTTTAGTTTCACTGGGACATTCCTTAAGGTCATCTTTAGGTATACTGAAATCTTTATATTTTTATAACATATTTTAAGAATGTTATTAGGAATTATTTAAAATTCAATACACAATAATTGTTTAAAGTGTAAGCCTTTCAGGGTTCTTTTTATAAAACCTTATTTAGTTCTACTGTGTACACTGTTTAGGATTATAGTTTAGCACTTATACTACAGTTTGTTATTATAATAATGTATGTTCTATAGTCTGTTTGTGTACCTTAATAAATAAAAACAAAACAAAACAAAACAAAAATATAGTTAGATATAGTTAGAAATTGAGGTTACTGGTTTCTTTTTACGTTTTTTATCGTTCATCCGAAAATCAAGAACGTGACTTGGGGTAGACAGAACATCAAAAGCTTAGTAAAAGAGACTTCCAGCTCCCTCTACTGGTTTCAGTAAGCTCGGGAAGACAAAGAGCTGGAATATTTTTTTAATCATTTTTATCACTCCAAATCCAGCACGTTGAGTTTGCCATGAATTATAAGCACTAATCATGAAGTCAACTGCCTCCGTGGTCTGGTGGTCTGAGCCATGGGCTCTCGATCCGGAGGTCCTGGGTTCGATTCCCAGGGGGGAACGCAAAGTTGATATTAGTTAATTTATCACTTTGTGAGATTTTCCCAGTTTGGTTAGGTTAGGTTAGGTTGCATGCTAATTAGTCTGATTGTCCGAAAATAAAAAGGATTTCGTGCTTCGGAGAGCACGTTAAACCGTCGGTCCCGGTCACTAACTGTTTCTAATAGTGGTCGTTACAGGTCAATGTTGCTCCACGTCCGTAGGAATTACCTTAAAAACCCGAGTGGTTCCAAGAGTGCACCTGTCAGCTGGATCTCGTAGCAAATAATGGCATACGTTAAATAAAGTCTCAATAGCTTAGAAGAGACGATTTCGCAATTTACTGAATCAAACCTTTGCCTCTCTCTGCTGGTCCATTCCTACAATCCACCCAAAAAGTAGATTTGCTGGACTTGTAGTCCATATTGTCTACTCACTCTTAAGTCATACTTATATAAGAACGTTAGTATACCTAATTATATCCCTCTCTGTTCTGTATAAACATCCCCCTTTGTTCGATGTTAGCGCTCTCACACAATCCCCCGAGTGATATACACAGTATGTGCTAATTGTGCTAATGTATCCCGCATTACGTAGAGATAGACTACCACGACACGCGATTATGAACACCTTAGAGGATAGAAACATGTCTGCTCTAAGGCCCGTATTTATAATCAGCTCTCAAGAGTGACACATCGAGTTTGAGTTCGTATCAGAAATGTCATACCAGTACAAAATTACCTGTCAAATCCGCACTCAATATTGCTCTCAATCTTGAGATCGCTTTATAAATACGAGCCTTAGTAAAAGCGTACACAAAATGTAGTCACGCTTATACCTATATAGGTATTTAAGGCGGAGTGTCAATAGCTTAGTTTATAGAGACGATTTCGCACTACACTGAATCCAAACCTTGCCTCTCTCTACTGTTCCTCTCTATCATAAGATCGATATGCATCCCTGTTCTGTATAAACATCCCCCTTAGTTCGATGTTAGCGCTCACACACGATCCCCCGAGTGCTATACACAGAATGTGCTAATTGTGCTAATGTATCCCGCATTACGTAGAGATAGACTACCGGGACGTGCGATTATGAACACCTTAGAGAATAGAAACAACGTACACAAATATAGTCACGCTTATATATTATACGGGGTAGTAATAGCTTAGTATAATGAGACGATTTCGCTATACACTAAATGAAACTCGAAAGAGAGATCAGCCTCTCAACTGGTCCTATCTACCTACAATCAACCCAAAAATAACTGTAGCTGAAACTTGTATGTCCATATATCACTCTTAGTGATAATTTATAAGAACGTAATGCTTCTCTGAGTGATATACACAGGACATTACGTAGCGTAGAACTATGCTGCCGAGACGCGCGATTATGAACACCCCTAGAGGATAGAAAGATGGCTGCCCTCCCGTATCCAAGGCTCGTATTTATAAAGCGATCTCAAGATTGAGAGCAATATTGAGTGCATATTTGACAGGTATTTTTGTACTGGAATGACATTTCTGATACGAACTTAAACTCACGGTCACTCTTGAGTGCTGATTATTAATACGGGCCTAAATGTTGTTTTTATTAGTGATACTTTAGCTAGTCCAAAGTCACAAGATAATGATGTTATGAATAGTGGGGGAATAGAAAAAAAAGTTTTCCTGTACCTATTTAAGAGCAGACAGAGGTACCTGCTAATAGGTAGTTATTTTAATTTTTATGGTAATCCAGTAAGGAAAATAATGGGCACTAAAAATACGGTTTAACCAATATCTACCACAAATAAACACTTTCTGTTGTATTACGAATTAAAAAGTAGAACTTTTTACAGTACTAGGCGGTGAATATTGGACATCGATTCATGAAAAGAGGTAATGAAGTTTGGGACAGTACTTAACGTAGCTATATAACCAAACTTAGCTGATGTGCAATATTTAAGGTCGATTAAATACGTTTATCGGGAAGCAGGTACTGCAATTATTCAGTTTGTAAGTAATAAATCAGAGTAAAACTGCTCTGATTAAGACAGGAAAGCGCTTCATCATCGCGCGTTGTTATCATAATTATTATTCGTCAGACTTCACAAACAAGTTAATTATCTTCTTAGAGTAAACTTGAATGCAGTGAACACGATTAAATGCCTGTACAGGGTGTTAATTTAATTATGTTCTATAAGTTCGGGGTGTTTTAAACAACACTAAAATTTAGTATCGACAAAGTATCACATGAAAAATATGTGAAAAATTTTATTCGAAATAAATTTCACTTCCCCATACAAATTATTTGATTGAAGTGGTAATTTTGTATGGTGAAGATATCATTGAAATGAGGAGCAAACAATGCGTTAGAAGAAGAAGAAGAAGAAGAATGCGTTTCGGTCGAGCCGAACCTGCGGTCGTAAAAATAGTTGTTACGACATACCAATCCGCCGACCGAACAGTCGTTTTTACGAGGTTTCTAGTTCGGCGCACTGAATGACGATCAATAATACATACATACATATAATCACGCCTCTTTCCCGGAGGGGTAGGCAGAGACCACATCTTTCCACTTGCTACGATCCTTACATATTTATTTCGCTTCATCCACGTTCATTAATCTTTTCATACACGCTCGTCGGTTTAGGGTACTCTTGACCTGACCTTTCTTTAGGACGTCCCCGATTTTATCCAATAATTGACGCTATATAAAGGAGTTATGGTAATATAGGGTGCTAGTGGTAACGATACAGGGTGTTAAGGGTAATGTGTACTCTCGAAGGTTCAGCTCGACCGAAACGCATTCTTCTTCTTCTTCTTCTTCTAACGCATTGTTTGCTCCTCATTTCAATGATATCTTCACCATACAAAATTACCACTTCAATCAAATAATTTGTATGGGGAAGTGAAATTTATTTCGAATAAAATTTTTCACATATTTTTCATGTGATACTTTGTCGATACTAAATTTTAGTGTTGTTTAAAACACCCCGAACTTATAGAACATAATTAAATTAACACCCTGTACAGGCATTTAATCGTGTTCACTGCATTCAAGTTTACTCTAAGAAGATAATTAACTTGTTTGTGAAGTCTGACGAATAATAATTATGATAACAACGCGCGATGATGAAGCGCTTTCCTGTCTTAATCAGAGCAGTTTTACTCTGATTTATTACTTACAAACTGAATAATTGCAGTACCTGCTTCCCGATAAACGTATTTAATCGACCTTAAATATTGCACATCAGCTAAGTTTGGTTATATAGCTACGTTAAGTACTGTCCCAAACTTCATTACCTCTTTTCATGAATCGATGTCCAATATTCACCGCCTAGTACTGTAAAAAGTTCTACTTTTTAATTCGTAATACAACAGAAAGTGTTTATTTGTGGTAGATATTGGTTAAACCGTATTTTTAGTGCCCATTATTTTCCTTACTGGATTACCATAAAAATTAAAATAACTACCTATTAGCAGGTACCTCTGTCTGCTCTTAAATAGGTACAGGAAAACTTTTTTTTCTATTCCCCCACTATTCATAACATCATTATCTTGTGACTTTGGACTAGCTAAAGTATCACTAATAAAAACAACATTTAGGCCCGTATTAATAATCAGCACTCAAGAGTGACCGTGAGTTTAAGTTCGTATCAGAAATGTCATTCCAGTACAAAAATACCTGTCAAATATGCACTCAATATTGCTCTCAATCTTGAGATCGCTTTATAAATACGAGCCTTGGATACGGGAGGGCAGCCATCTTTCTATCCTCTAGGGGTGTTCATAATCGCGCGTCTCGGCAGCATAGTTCTACGCTACGTAATGTCCTGTGTATATCACTCAGAGAAGCATTACGTTCTTATAAATTATCACTAAGAGTGATATATGGACATACAAGTTTCAGCTACAGTTATTTTTGGGTTGATTGTAGGTAGATAGGACCAGTTGAGAGGCTGATCTCTCTTTCGAGTTTCATTTAGTGTATAGCGAAATCGTCTCATTATACTAAGCTATTACTACCCCGTATAATATATAAGCGTGACTATATTTGTGTACGTTGTTTCTATTCTCTAAGGTGTTCATAATCGCACGTCCCGGTAGTCTATCTCTACGTAATGCGGGATACATTAGCACAATTAGCACATTCTGTGTATAGCACTCGGGGGATCGTGTGTGAGCGCTAACATCGAACTAAGGGGGATGTTTATACAGAACAGGGATGCATATCGATCTTATGATAGAGAGGAACAGTAGAGAGAGGCAAGGTTTGGATTCAGTGTAGTGCGAAATCGTCTCTATAAACTAAGCTATTGACACTCCGCCTTAAATACCTATATAGGTATAAGCGTGACTACATTTTGTGTACGCTTTTACTAAGGCTCGTATTTATAAAGCGATCTCAAGATTGAGAGCAATATTGAGTGCGGATTTGACAGGTAATTTTGTACTGGTATGACATTTCTGATACGAACTCAAACTCGATGTGTCACTCTTGAGAGCTGATTATAAATACGGGCCTTAGAGCAGACATGTTTCTATCCTCTAAGGTGTTCATAATCGCGTGTCGTGGTAGTCTATCTCTACGTAATGCGGGATACATTAGCACAATTAGCACATACTGTGTATATCACTCGGGGGATTGTGTGAGAGCGCTAACATCGAACAAAGGGGGATGTTTATACAGAACAGAGAGGGATATAATTAGGTATACTAACGTTCTTATATAAGTATGACTTAAGAGTGAGTAGACAATATGGACTACAAGTCCAGCAAATCTACTTTTTGGGTGGATTGTAGGAATGGACCAGCAGAGAGAGGCAAAGGTTTGATTCAGTAAATTGCGAAATCGTCTCTTCTAAGCTATTGAGACTTTATTTAACGTATGCCATTATTTGCTACGAGATCCAGCTGACAGGTGCACTCTTGGAACCACTCGGGTTTTTAAGGTAATTCCTACGGACGTGGAGCAACATTGACCTGTAACGACCACTATTAGAAACAGTTAGTGACCGGGACCGACGGTTTAACGTGCTCTCCGAAGCACGAAATCCTTTTTATTTTCGGACAATCAGACTAATTAGCATGCAACCTAACCTAACCTAACCAAACTGGGAAAATCTCACAAAGTGATAAATTAACTAATATCAACTTTGCGTTCCCCCCTGGGAATCGAACCCAGGACCTCCGGATCGAGAGCCCATGGCTCAGACCACCAGACCACGGAGGCAGTTGACTTCATGATTAGTGCTTATAATTCATGGCAAACTCAACGTGCTGGATTTGGAGTGATAAAAATGATTAAAAAAATATTCCAGCTCTTTGTCTTCCCGAGCTTACTGAAACCAGTAGAGGGAGCTGGAAGTCTCTTTTACTAAGCTTTTGATGTTCTGTCTACCCCAAGTCACGTTCTTGATTTTCGGATGAACGATAAAAAACGTAAAAAGAAACCAGTAACCTCAATTTCTAACTATATCTAACTATATTTTTGTTTTGTTTTGTTTTGTTTTTATTTATTAAGGTACACAAACAGACTATAGAACATACATTATTATAATAACAAACTGTAGTATAAGTGCTAAACTATAATCCTAAACAGTGTACACAGTAGAACTAAATAAGGTTTTATAAAAAGAACCCTGAAAGGCTTACACTTTAAACAATTATTGTGTATTGAATTTTAAATAATTCCTAATAACATTCTTAAAATATGTTATAAAAATATAAAGATTTCAGTATACCTAAAGATGACCTTAAGGAATGTCCCAGTGAAACTAAAGATTCACTGCATTTATGAAGCCATGGGTTTGATACAGTGAATTACGAATTTTCGTTAGCTTCCCTAAGAAAATAAAATAAATAAATAGTTAACACTCTATCTACCCCGTATGTTATAAGGAATGACTAGACTATACATGTAATGTGTGTATATCAGTTGTGAGACGGTGTGTGAGCGCAAACACAAAACAAAGGAGGCTGTTTATACAGAGCCTTCATGTTAAGAGCTTATAATTACGGAAAACTCAGTAGAAGCATCTTATAAAGTTATGGCGAATAATCAGAAACTTCGCAAAAGTTGAGGTAGTTTTTACTCAGTAACTATTAACATAATATGACACTCATAAAAGTAGATGTGAAACTAGAAGATATGTTTGAGGGAATGGTTTGCTTATTTTTTCAATATTTTAAATCATTTTAACAAAACGTTTTGGGATAGTAGTATTCTTTAATTATAAGTCAAAACGTCGTAATGTTAAGCTAGGGCATGGTATTACTCACTTCTATAATTGTGTGTATATTTTAAAATAGCATTTGCTTATTTTTGGAGACCAAACCGCCACGCTATGGCGCGCGCCATTTCAAACGATATTTCAACGTTACCGTACGAGTATCTCTCAGGCACGGACGGTACAAAATGGAGTTGCTTATTTTGACATTGACAACCTTTTGAACATAATAATTACCGAATAAAAAAAAAAAAAAAACATAACTGGAAACCGAAATTTATAACCAGAAAAACGCACATAACAGGAAAATTTATTCTATAACAGAACACAAAATTATTGCTGGATGTGCAAAATTTCATGACATGAAATACCGATTTGAAGCGACCGCAATAAATGTAATTAATAAGGACTCAAAGGCCTATAATTTATGCGAATCAATTAACTAGAAACAAATGAAATGCCAATCACGCTGTACTTACCGCGCGTGTGGAAGTGGATTCAACGATTGACTCTTTAAATTTCCTTGTATTATAGGGAAAATGTGGTGACAAAATAGTAACACTATTATCACAAAAACGCTTGAGATAAAATGTTTTTTATTCTCATGGGTATCAACTGAAGGAATAGCTTTTTTTTTAACCTAAATAACGGATACTCCAACCAGCTTTAGCTTCCCTAGAGTAAAGGCAACGGGAACAAAATATGGGATAATACTTTACTTTAGAAGAGTAAATTTAACCGCCGCTTCAAGTTTATGAAGTTATCCGACGTGAGGAAGATAGTGTTGGGATGTAAGTATAGTTTTAAAATAAATACAACATTATAATTTAATCTTCCATGCTGGACTGGGAGCGATAGAAAAACATAGAATGTGCCAGCTGCATCTCCTCCCGGGCATGCTGTAAAAACCAGCTAAGGGATTCGAGGGATTTCATATATTGTCATTTAGGCGACGGGCTGACAACCTGTCACTACAGCAATATACAGATCTATCTTAATCAACCCTCAAAACTTGTCAGACGTGGCGAAACGACCTTTATTTAGGTTGTTTACGCCCTGCCTACCCCATTAGGGATAAAGGCATGACTATATGTATGTATGTATGTACAACATTATTCATTCTACAATTTGTGTTACATTCTTTGATTAAATCCCGCATGAAGAAATATTCTTTTCTTGCCTTTCTGCCACCAAACGAACAGGCGTTGCTCTACTATTTTTAATAAAAATAATCAGAGCAATGATTAGTTTGATTTTCGAAGTAAGTCTAAGTAGACACATATAAAAGACCCAGACTGTTCCGCACCTAAAAGTGTCCTCAACTAGAACATTGACTTTATGTTGTTGTTTTTAGTTTGGTTAGGGCATTGCAGGCTGATCACCTGATTGTCCGAAAAGTAAGATGATCCATGCTGTCGGATGGGCATGTAAATAGTCGGTCCTGCGCCTGATTTCTCTCTGGTCGTGTCAATCTGTCCCATCAGAATATGAGATTGAAGAAATTGAGAGTGCACGTGTGTGTTGCGCAAAACACTTGGGCACTAAAAACTAGTCCCGCGCAGTTGGCCAATCTCTGGGAGATTGACCGCCATCACTGAAAAATCGGTTGGAAGGAATATTACCCGCAGAAAACCTTGTGATCAACCGCTTTGAGGTCTGATGGTCTGTTTCTCTTCGCACTAAGTCGGTATACTACTTTACTACAAAAATCTTACCACTTTCAAATAAGAATTTCTTGATCAAGGCACACCACTATTATATACACTATTAGGATTTAAAGTTTGTTCCGCACTTATTAATGCATGAGATATAGTTTCAGTATAAACATGTTACAGAATGTTTAGGCGAAGCTGGTTTTAATAACCAATAACACTATCCTAGATCATAATCTATAAGCATGGAGGGATTTAATGCTATAAGTGAAAAGTTATAACTTTACAGATATTATAAAATCAGAGTGCTAACGTATTTAGTTAAACCCCGGTAAGGCCAGCGCCCTCATCAGTAAAAAAATCAATACTCACTGAAAACGCATTTAATCGAAAATCCGGTAGATCAGATTAAAGTATAGGTACTGAAGTATATTTTAAGCACTATAAATTCATGATTCAGTGTTTACAGCAGTTACAGAAGTGCTAAAAGTGGCCGTCTTTCGCAAATTTTCTTTCTGTTACTACCACGAACTATGAATTTCAACTTTATGAGGTTCTAAATCATCTTCTTTGCTTTTACTTCAATCTGATCTACCGGATTTTCGATTATGTTTTCAGTGAATTATGATTTTTCGACTGATGAGGGCGCCACTTGGCTCAGGGTAGCCCCTTAACCTTTCGGCCCAGTAGATTAGTTTCCTAAAATAATCCGTACCGTAGTAAAATACTTACTTTATTTCAGATAGAGGCCTTTCATGGCGGGTGGTAAGGTATTGTTATAATCATCATCATCAGCTCATATTATACGGGGACGTATACAATAGATGAGCTGATGATGATGTACCCTGAATAGAGCGATCGGGCCTTAGACGACCACGTGGGCGCAGTACGGTTTGGTCAACCTCATACACAAAACACAGCCCTTGCTTCGTAGATAATCTGCAGGTTTCCGCACGAAGTTTTCCTTTACCGAAAAAGCGCCAAATAAACGTACACAAAGTACGCGGTGGGACTCAAACCACGACCCTCTGCACAGGAGGCAGTGGCTCTTTCCACCACACCATATTGCTATGATACAGGGTGTCACAAAGTACTGCTTTCCAAACAACAATTTTCTACTACCTATTAGTGCCGGACTGGCAGGCCGTACGCTTGTTTACATCTGTGTTTTAAAAAAGTGGCCAAATTCCTGGGTGCCAAGTTTGAAAATGCTAACATGATTTACTGCTAACTGCATTACGGGGGCGACTACGTCAAAACGGCGCACAGCTGCATTAAATTTAAATGGATTACATACGAGGGAAATATGAGATTATTTAGTGTAGCTGATGACTAAAACTGATTAAAATTATTACATGTGTTACAATTACAACTGTTCTACTCGTCATTTTTTTTTAGTAAATATATATATTTTTTTAATAATATACATACGTTCCCGTTTCTCTTACGTAGGTACGTACTCAATTAATGTATTTCCACATAAAAAATAAACCTTATTAAAAACGTACTCTTAATTATTATTAATTAGCTCCCCTTAAGAGGCTACCCTGAGCCAAGTGGCGGCCTCATCAGTCAAAAAATCATAATCCACTGAAAACACAATCAATCGAAAATCCGGTACGGCGAATTGAAGTTAAAGCAAAGAAGATAATTTAGAACATCATAAACTTATGATTCAGTGTTTACAGCAGTTACAGATAGCAAAAGTGCTAAAAGTGGCCGTTTTTCGCAAATTTTCTTTCTGTTACTACCAGGAACTATGAATTTCAAGTTTATGATGTTCTAAATTATCTTCTTTGCTTTAACTTCAATTCGCCGTACCGGATTTTCGATTGATTGTGTTTTCAGTGGATTATGATTTTTTGACTGATGGGGCGCCACTTGGCTCATGGTAGCCTCTTAAGATATACCCTTAAAGATAATAATCATTGATTGGAGTAGGATGGTCAAAAAATTCTGCATAATTGGAACAGTAGCTGATTGGCAATCCTGATCCCAATTAAAAAGTTTTTCTGATCACGTCATTATAATATCCAGGTTTAGGTATTGGTTATGGAATTAGAAAAACTAATAAAAAATTTCACTTTTGGGTAGATCGCGTTGCTTGACTGTTTTATAGACAAAAACTAAAAGGAAAGAGTAAAGATGAGTACCTTTTCAAGTTATATGAAAAAAAACTGCTCTAGTTAGTGTAATTTTGTAACGAAAAAAATTAAAGAGGTTCAGAATTTTTTTTCATGCCTCAACGGTGTTGCAAACTCAGCGCGAGATTATGAAGGGAATCACTTTCCTCTCTAGAGCGCGACCTAAATGTGGTGAATGGAAACAACTACAAAATAGGACTCTCAGCACAGAGTAATAAACCGCATAGATACAAAGGTTTATAATGACCGCATTGTGGCGAACTGGTGCCCAAACTAGAAGGAAAGAGCGTGTATTAAAACGTACCAGGCCTCAAACACATGCTGTGCAGTACACTAATAAGAAGTTGAATAACGTAGTAAGGTATGAGTACCTAAAAGCATTTTTTTTTGTGAGAGTTTGTGTGTGTGTGTGTCGGTGTGTGCGCGCGTATGTGAGTACATTTGTGTGTTTATGTAGATGAACAGGTACGAGTGAGATAGAGAAGAGCAGGTATAAAATAAATACGAAGAAAGACACATGCTACTACTGCATTATATAGTACGACGCAGTGTGTAGGTATGCTAATCTTGACGCCACCTACATCTGCACATGACTGTGTGACGTCCTCTTGCTTTCTGCAGTTCCGAGTAATCTTAGCGTAGATGTATGCAACTTTGTCTCTGTATAATTTCATACTCTTGTGCTGCCACCGCACTTTAAACTCTACTTTTGTTGTTTTATGACATTCTACACTTAGTACTCTAGACTTAACGAGGGCATGTTTAGGACAAAATTACATCTCATTTTTTTTTCTGCAAAATGTATTGCACTTAATCATGAAAAATAAACAGGTTTATGATTCTTAGGGAACACTGTTAAATGTGACTTGATTTTGTCTTACAGTTTTTTATAACTTTACAATCTCTTTTGCAACCAGTAATTTTCATTAGAGTAATTTTCTTTGTGCAAAAAGACATTCAAAATTTGAGGTTATATTTGATATCAAAAGAAATATTACTAAGCCACCATTATGTAAATCGAATTATTGAACATCGCATTTCTGAGAATAAAAATAATCTTTTATTACGCAAGGAGACTTTTTACAACGAGAGAGGAAAATTTTATTGTGTTTTCTTTTGCATTAACTTGGGATGTTGTAAAGTTACAAAGGAGCTGGTCGTCATTTATTGTAAAAGTAAGTTTACATCGGAAAGCGACGCGAGCGTAATACAATGGCGAAAATTCTGGACGCACCATTCTTTAACTAATTTTAAGATAGTGTTGTCACTTTTAACATTGACATAAGAACAAGATAGCAAGTAAACTCATGAAACTGACATTTGTAAACTGACATCATCATCAGATGTGAGCATACTATTATAGAGCATGCTCTCTTATTTTACGTCAAAATAATCAATCTTGCGTCAGATTCAAAAAAATGAGTTTATTTGCTACCTTGCTCTTATTTTAAAATTAAGAAAGTACTTCAACAGCACTATCTTAGAATTAGAATTAGAATGATGTTGCAAGAATGGACAGCAATAAGTATAGCACTTTATTTACGATCTCGCGCGGCGGCGTCGCGTCGCACTACTTGATAAAATCATTATTGAAATCTTTACTTTGCTGATACGTTAGTTGTACAACGAGATTTATTTTCAAGCAGCTTCCCGCCGCCTTGCGTGTCGTCGCTTCCCTGTGAGAACTGACCCAAAGCAATAAGTTTCTGTGGCTTTAGGGCTACGCTTAGGAAATTGAATGTTCCAGCTTATGAAATAAAATACTAAAGATGTTCACAATTCGAATTGTGTTGTATTTTTTCTCGTAAATTTTAGTTAGGTATTCACATTGGGTGATCTACGATAAAATATTACATTTATTTTACAGTTACTCGGACACCCATTTGTCCAAGGAGCAATATTTTTCTATATTTCGACATAATGTTCCTTGGAGACAGATCAGATTTCAGATTCAAATTGGTCAAATTTTTTTACACTAGTATATTCGACGAGAAAAATGTACTCCAATTTATGTGGAAACATTTCAGACCGTAAACTCGGTAATGCGACGGGATTTTCTAAAACCTTGAAATATTTCACCGCCACGTCCAAGTGCAGAAATCTCAGGGTATTCGAGGAGTTTGCCAGCTGTAGTCGCCGCAGTGCCACTGCATTTTTAAAGCGGATATTTCTAGAATATTCCAGTTCGACACCCATGATAGTAAAAGTAAGATACGGTAAGACGTATTTGTTACGGAGACCCAGAGATGTAAGGCTCGTATTTATAAAGCGATCTCAAGATTGAGAGCAATATTGAGTGCGGATTTGACAGGTAATTTTGTACTGGAATGACGTTTCTGATACGAACTCAAACTCGCTGTCACTCTTGAGAGCTGATTATAAATACGGGCCTAAGTTGTTTTTATTAGTAGCCAAATCGAGGGATGTGCTGGTGATAACAATCAAGTGACTCCTAAAAACATAGGTCGAAACATGAAAACCATGAGGCTGTGTGAGTAGATACAAAACTGTGCACTACTTCCTAAACTTTTGAAATACCTAAGTATAAATTCAGCGCGAGGATGAGAGTGCATGTTGTTTAGTGTTAGTAATATCCTATACAAACCAGACGCCTGAAAAGGCAACACATATGGGACCATCTCAAATAAAAACTATTATAAAGCCAGCCTGACATTGGGAGGGCTCGTCTGAAACGCCAATAAAATTCACTGAAAATAACTGCTTATGGTCCATGCAGACTGATCGCATGTTGACAAAATATGAAAAAAAAAGTAATATTTATAATTCTTTGCCACAACTAAGTACGATAGTAATTTTTTTGTATCTGCCTCTGCCTGCCAATCACGCCACCTCCACAACTAACGTATTATTGGTCGTAACGGCTTGATTCGCTGTAGTGAAGTTTTAGAGTCTAATGTATTATAATAACGCACTTTTCTACAGAAATTTCTTTCTGCTACAGCGAGTTTCCCTTGGCCAGGTGATACAGTCTGATTTTATTGACTTATTTACTCATAATCACTTTTCACACGTTTTGCTTTAACTTAGTATTTCTACTGTGGTGCACAAAATTTCGAATAAAACTGTGAACTAAGATTTTCTCTGAAATGGCGTCAGTTTACCTAAGGCCCGTATTTATAATCAGCTCTCAAGAGTGACAGCGAGTTTGAGTTCGTATCAGAAATGTCATTCCAGTACAAAATCACCTGTCAAATCCGCACTTAATATTGCTCTCAATCTTGAGATCGCTTTATAAATACGAGCCTAAAACTGTTTAGGTAACTGGGTAGGTTTCAAATTATTTATGTAAACAAGGTCCCAAAGTTTACGTGTACAATAATAGTTCTCATGTTATATCTAATAGGAGCTTTTTTTGTATAAATATAAATTTATAAGTGATGTCATGTTGTATCTTTATAAGCTGTGTGTAAAAATTCTCATCACAGTAGATTCCTCAACCAGATTTATTATTATAGCCACAGAATATACATAATAGAATTGTACTGAGTATAATTTATATAGCATTTATGTACTTATAATGGCGTCTTGTATAGCGAAACTAAATAAACAAAATGAAACTCAATTATGATATGACTTGCCTAAACTTCGCTGTACTCGTAAACTTAAAATAACTTTCAATTGGTTGCAAAAGAACAATCTTGAATTTAGAAGCTTGTAATGTAGGTTCTTGAATAGGTACGCTGAACAATATTATTTCAATTATTAATTTTGTTTTAGTATGATCTTCATTAAATTAAAACTTAGATTTGGTAAGTTAGTATCTAGTTTTAACTTACTCTACCTACATTAAAATAAATTTTAGTTTATTTGTATTTGTTTAAAACTTGTTTTATAAAAGTTATTTTATAACTCTCTTTTAATAAATAAGTACGTTTGTGGTTTGATTGTCACTGAAAAGAACCAAACTTGGTAGCATTCTAAGGCTCGTATTTATAAAGCGATCTCAACATTGAGAGCAATATTAAGTATGGATTTGACAGATCATTTCGTACTGTAATGACATTTTTGATACGGACTCAAACTCGCTGTCACTCTTGAGAGCTGATTATAAATACGGGCCTTACATTCGAGATTAAATTTCAAATAATGAAAAGAAAACCTTTTGTTGGAAGTTGAAGTTGGAAAATTATGTCGTCAAGGTAAATTAATTTTTCTTCAGTGTAAGTAGATAGAGGTGCAGATATTTTATCTCACGACTGCAGTTTAGTCTACTTCTTTTGTGTGTAAATGTACCTTCACGCGCATTCTTTTAATACGCATGAGTTCAGCATAGTAAACACGCTGCTGCAGAATGACCCGTCACCAGCCGCAGCGAGCGAGCGATACGAAAATACAAGGTTATATCACAGAATAAAGGCTAAAGCGTTATCATAATCTACGGCATGCAGAATTCTGGACCATACGTTTTTATGTTAAGGCTCCTTACTAATTTTATTGACATTACGTAAAATGATTTATAGCCAAAGTACTGCGTTTACGCTTGCCGACAAAAATATTATATGTACTCGTAGTTACGCGCACAAAGGCGCGTGTCTGTACGCACAATCACAAGTAAGGCTTGGCTACAGCTGTGAGATGAAACAACTCTGTATAGAGCTGATTGTGGCGAGTCCAACAATGTAGGTACACGAAGATTGCAAATAGGAATGTCGACAGTACGAAATTGAACGCTGATTTGTGGGTACATGGTAACTCCAAACGATTTCGTACGTCGAGAGGCAAACCTCAAAGGTGGAATGCAGGACCTAAGTTTAAAACCTGTTGTTTAATTAAAAACTTTTTGGTTAAGTACAACAGCCGATTTTCAGTTCCCATTAAGGGTAGGTTTATTTATTTTGTTTCAGGAAAATTCCGGAGCCTAGCGGTATTACCCTAGCTTCCTTATTATTTTTTAAAAGGTTCTCCCATTTTTTAAAGCACTCGCAATACGCTTGTCCTTTGAATGTCCCCACGGTCGAAATTGCTTACTTTCCGCCCTAAATACACAAATAACTATTGTTTTCGTCATTGATGAAACTTTTTATTATTATTATTTTAGTTCAACTCTAGCACTAATAATAATAAGTATGAATAAGTATGTATATTTTGTGACCGGTTAGACCACCGCTAAACCGCAGGGTCCACACTGAAAACGCTTCTCTACTCGTAGGAGCCGAGTCTGCTAGCTAAAAATTCCACCACGGATCCACAGCTAGTCTAAACATATGACTCCTTGAGCCACATGTCCAAGACGGCGGACAATACATTTAAATCGACATATTTTCCGGCTTCTTGAGCCTACAAGGAAACCTGACATAGTTACCCATTATGAGAAAGGTTAAGTGGCACTTTGTCTTAACAATTGAACAATGCAGATAGTGTTAAATCAGCCTTCATCACATGCCCAATTAAAGGTAGTTGCACACTATACCAGTGCCAACTGCCAATAGATCGACAATAGATGCAATGCATGCAACTGAGGATCATTGCATTTACATTAAATAGGTTTTCTCCATACTTAGTTTAAAAAAATAATCATACAGTTAATAAACTATCTAATTTTAGACTGTTAATTTTATGCACAAACATTTTCGAGACGAAACTTAATCATGCAAACCAAAGGATTTATATTTTTTTACCTCATTTTCTTCTGTTGTGTGGGCTGTTGAATGACTCGAACCCGATGAACCTATTTAAGTCAGATTTTTAAACTGAATCATTGAAGACTTTAATATACGGGGTGTAAGGGACAGACGGGGGGGGTACGGTTCAAGACTATAACAATTTGAAATCTTCTTCAAAAATGTGTAATATGTTTCTGTTGCTGTGTGAATATAGAAGCACTGGGAAGAAATTTTCTGGCAACTCACTGAAAGGGATCAGCCAGACAATGGGGACGTAATTAATAACGTTGCCTTGTTTTGCGAATTGGACGTCAGCATTTTCAGCAAAAACATTCACAAAAATGAATAAGAAAAAAATTGGTAAATGAAGATATATAAATAAAATTAGCAACGACTTGTAACTATGTCGTTAGGCATTAATAAATTGTATTGTATCTCTGAATAAGACTAGTTTTATCATCATCAGCTTGCTCATATACGTCTCCACTGAGGGTTGCAAGCTTACCCTAAATAAGGCCCAGTACGGATTGGTCGACTTAACACACACGCTTTGAATTTCTTCCTAGGTTTCCTCACGATGGTTTCCATCACAGTAAAAGTGTCAAACATAACGATGTGTTTACTTATGGTTATCGGTTTTATAACACAGAATTTAACAAAGTGTGAAACAAAAATTAAAAAAAATACCTACATACCAAAACTCACCCAATTTCATCCGTCCGTCCAAATGTCCAGTGTTGTTTTGCCCACGGGGATAGTTTGTCAACTTTATGCTGCCCGCGGTAAATATTAGTCTGCATAGAAGCTGCACTGGACCATAGACATAAAATTTTATGAAACAGCGGGAAAATATAGTCACGCCTTTACTTCCGACTCGCACTTGACCGTTTTTTTTATTTTTACTAAGTTATGAGTACCATGTTTGTTAGTTTTTTTTATCGACAAAATATTTACTTATACAATAACAGGTAAATATTTTTTAATATTTATAAACAAACACTGTTTCTTCTGAAATATGTTAAACTTTTTTTTAACCCTTATAAAATTGAATCTTATATTGCAAAATCAATACAGATAATAATAATATGATATCTCATCTATAGTAGTTATTATAACTAGGTAGGTACCAAAATCAATTCACAATTAAATTTTGGTGAGGTTTGGGATTAATCAAAAAGACAAAATGGAAATTCTAGTATATTCCAGTGAAAAGGGTCATTTTAAAAACGGATCCAAAAGGTTTAAACCGTCAAAGAGATGAAAGAAAATAAAAAATAAGCGCACTCTCCGCCTGTGTCGAGTTTAAAATAATACAGCCTTGTTATTCCGTATTCACGTTAAACGTTTTGTGAAACAAAGTCTGCTGAAACACCCCCTTAATCGGCTTACGGGGAGTTTAAGCGGAAGTGTAAATTTAACGTGCACCGACGTACGTGGTTCTGGGCTTCTATCGTACTAAAATGTTGTACAAATTCTACGTTGTTTCAGGTACTTTGCGGCTAGAAAGTAAACTGCACTGTAACTGCACTATGCACTGAACATACTAGGGTATATAGAACAGCTACTACGAACATACAACATGTCCTCAAAATTCAATTAGGCGTTTGCGCGAATTTCGTCCATATTTAATTTTAAAGCGTTTATATTGAGGTAATTACTTATGCAAACTTTTTCTTTTTATACACAATACAGTGCGATACTTTTCTAATTTTTTAACTCCTTTTTTATAAAAAAACGAGTCTAACCACTAGTTGGGATATAACGTGCTTGAATGATGTCTTCTTCATACATATATTATAGCTCAGTGTTAAAATGACACTTTTTGTTAACTAACCTAACCTAACCTAACTCGCCGTGTACTTTTCGTACTTTAACCACAGATTACTTATGAGCGCGGCGTGTACGTAAACTCGGCATAGTCATAGTAAACCTGCAGTATTGGCCTAACGGCAGTCGTGACATAATGCAATTCGTGGAAGGCACGATTTAACTTAATCTTAACAAATCTTGCCGTCCCTTTCTGTTCTCTCATGATACAAAATGACAGGTAATGACTGCGTGATTTTTGCAACTACGAATAGGCATGTTGACTGGATGGCTAAAAAAAATCAAAACCTTTATACCTTAACACTGATGGCTAAAATACTGCGTTTCATTCATCATTAAAAAAATGCACATTTCGAGTGAAAAATATAGAAGTTATTGATTTGAGTAGTCAACATTTACTGGCGCGTGACGTCATAACCCAGTATTTAAATACAGAAAAGCGTTTTTGATATTTCATAAAAAGTTGCTGATTTGACTAGTAGCACAGTATAATTTTTGAGTCTGACGTACGTCATCCAGAACGTCAGACTATTGAATTATACTGTGCTAGTAGGCAAATAGCGTACTGTAGAGAGTGTTCACGCACGCACAAGCCTCGCTTGCAAATCGTTAGTGTGATGAGACCTTTACTATATAAAGCATTTAGAACAAAGAGTAACCTATTAAACTTCCATGCTAGACTGGGAGTGATAGAAAAACAATAGAATGTGCCAGCTGCATCTCCTCCCGGGCATGCTGTAAAAACCAGCTAAGGGATTTCGAGGGTTTTAGTGTAATGCAATGCGATGGGCTGACAACCTGTCACTATAGCAATATACATTATCATCATCTGTATTAACCCTCAATACTTGTCATACGTGGCGGAACGACCTATGTTTAGGTAGATTTTGCTCTGCCTACCCCTCTAGGGATAAAAGCGTGATTTGTGTATGTATGTATGTAGTAACCTATTAAAGTAGGTTCTACGTTGAGTACCTAATTAACTGCTCTTTCCACACACGAGCTAAAATAGACGGCCTCTGCGTTAATACAATTTCACAGAGCATTTCAAAAACGGATTTAGATAATTATTAGTAGTATCCTAATATGTTGAAGTTATCGAGTTTGTTTTTGAGTCCAAACTCTAGTGTCAGAGTTTAATTAGCAAACATCGTTTGTGTAAATGACCACTATCTCGCACAAGACTGGCTGCGAAGACTGGATATTCCAGTATAGGATCTGCGCAGAAAATGCCATACGACATGATGATCTCGCACAAAAAGTGATATTATAATAAATTGATAAAATTAGAAATTATCAATGGCTAGTGATAGCGACTCGTACGGGCTCAGTTATAGCGCGGCGGTCAAACGCAGTTCTTGGAAATATAATAAATACGACTATTATATTTTTTTATTTTATGAGTTGGATTTTATTTATAATTTTTTATGGGCTCCTTTTACGCTACTGAAACACCCCCTGAGCTATGGCACGCAATTAAATTAACACCCTGTATATGTATAGGGCCTTAACAGAAAATTACGTTCGGAAATTATCGAATCACCTTTACCAGGTAAGATGGTGGTGAAAAGAAGATGGGAAGCTGAAATTCCTTGCTCAGGTATTTCATTAGGTTTCCTGCGCCTGGCGGTCCTGAGCACAGGATTAAGTTTTTAATAAAACACATACCTTTTCAGAAATGCGGTTTACGATACAATATTTAAATGGCCGTAAAACCTTAACGGTATTAAAAGATGGTTCGCAATGAATAATTTCATAGCTTCATGAGTTTTTTATCGTTCTAGTATTTTATTATATTCCACCCTACAGGTCGCATTTTATTATGAATTTCCCGTTGGACATGTGATGCTTTTTAACAGCAAAAATCTGATAAACTTGACATCTCTTGACATAGACATTTTACTCGTGGATTATATTTTTATTTTTTTACAAGTCCCACAAATTCTACATTTCGTGTATGATATTGTAGTAAATGAATATTCCCCTTTGACCTTTATTAGGGCTCGTATTTATGAAACGATCTCAAGATTGAGAGCAATATTAAGTACGGATTTGACAGGCCGTTTTGTATTGAAATGACATTTCTGAAACGAACTCAAACTAGCTGTCAGTCTCAAGAACTGATTATAAATACAGGCCTAGGTCATCATTCATCATGATTCACCCTGAACGTGTAGACCAATAATGTCATTTCACCATCACAAATTACAACTACGGTTCGGTTCCACATTTGATGGCCAATTATTCTCAACACACGAGAATCCAATCAAGGTTACATTACACTTCTGGTTAACCAGTTTAATCCGGTAAGATCCGGCGAGGGTAGTCGTACAGTACAAATTATAAGACAGTATAACAGCTTAGAAGCATTTGATGGTTGGACACGTCTATCTAATACCATTATTGCTAGAAAGATAGAAAGAGAGGAAGTGGTAGACAAATTTGATGTACCTACACCCATGGTATAAGGGAACCTGGTATTCTCTTCGGACAAAGAGTAGAATAATTCCAGACGACGGACCAGTTGACGTCACAAACAATGCTGCCATTTAATTACATTGTTTAAACGGTAACGGTGCCTACCCCAGCTACTAAGAATTATAATAAGTAACTGGACGGCGTGAATCGAGGCCAATATGTCTGTCCACCGTTTTATGCCCGATCAACATCCCATGGATGTAATTCTCATTCTCAGCCCTAGGGTGTAGATATGATTTTGTCCGATTTGATTCGTGCTTTGATCGGAACGTATGCACCAGACCAATGTGTTGGTGCCTTACGCGGTTTGTAAGAATAATCGACAAAATCATACATACATACATAAAATCACACCTTTATCCCTAATGGGGTAGGCAGAGCGGAAACGACCTAAACAAAGGTCGTTCCGTCACGTCTGACAAGTTTTGAGGGTTATTACGGATGATTACGATGTTTATTGCTATAGTGACGGGTTGTCAGCCCATCGCCTAAAATTGCAATACACTAAAACCCTCGAATCCCTTAGCTAGTTTTTACAGCATGCCCGGGAGGAGATGCAGCAGGCACATTCTATGTTTTTCTATCACTCCCAGTCCAGCATGGAAGAAAATTAGAGGAAGTTTTACTGCTTCTTTTACTTACACTGTGTTGTAGTGTAGAACAAATTATGTGCGGGTAGTCCTCGCAGTGGTACTAATAGGCTCAAACCTTGCCTACCTGTAGTTACTCTAGATTGGACAGAGTTGGACAGTTAGTTAACAATATTGTGGGATGAATAAAAGTTGAGTAACTAGTTTTGGCTTAGGTAGCAATGCTTGGTAGATATGCCAACAATAATAAACTACCAATGTGATTTTTTATAGGTCGTGCTACTGTTGGGCAAAGGCTTCACATTTATCTTATTATAATCTATATTAAGCATATTTACTAAGGATTATTGAGAGTGTACTTTTTGCCCACACTTTTACCCTGAAATTAGATGCGTCTAAGGTAGGGTCGGTAATTTTTTTGTTAGGTACTTCAGACTCATCTCGGGTCAGACAGTAAATAATTATGTAAAAAAAAAGAAAAAAAATCTAGTCTACATCCCTGTTACTGCCAATTTTTAATCATGAAACAATGGAGAGAGTCGAGAGTCAGGAGATACCTTACAAAAATAATATTTTAAAAATATTTCTGTATTCTTGCTAAAGACACGACTCCATCATAAAACATCCCTCGTCAGCTCAGATTGAGTAGCCGGTATTAGCGCAGCCGTCCAAGTTGAATTTAATCTGCATATCAACGCGGAGAGCCACATTAAGGTTCGCAACTAGCTACAGAACAGCGCAGCGTAATCTGACTGAGGGGTCGGTCGTGTATTGCATGTATTTTTTTTAACTCATTTAAAACGCTTTTGTTGTCTATCTTTCCGCCACGCGGTTTCACCCGTGGCTAAAAGGTTCAGTGAGAATGAGGCATTTTCCCGCAATAAAAAGTAGCCTCTACAGCTTAACATCTATCGGTCTGCCAAATTTAATAAAAAACGGTTCAACCGTTGAGACTTCAAAGAGAAACAAAAAAAACAGAGTTAGTGTTAGAGTCAGTTCGTCACTAGTACAGCGCAGCGTAATTTGGCTGAGGGGTTACTCGTTTATTGTGTACAGTTTAACGGTCATAGCTACTGGCCCATGCCGCAACGGGAAATCCCCAAAACTTTTATTTTCATCTACAGCTGCTGCGCTTTATTACCTGAATTCCAAACCCCGATTTTATGATCCCAAAAGTAATTCAATTTTTAGATTATTGGTGTTCCCTTATCTAGTTAACTAATAGAGGACTGTTTGTTGGAGTGCGGGATGATTGAAGCTTTCTGAGCATCTTTTCTTTGATTGCTCCAATACATCCCTTTCTCACAAAATCCTCTTTCCTTTGTTAATTGGCTCGGTTGGTTTACAAAAAAAATATATAATTTCTTTTTTTGTGTAACGATCAGCATTATATTCTGCTAAATGACATAATAATGACCACTCTTTGTATCGATGCTATTAAGTAAATTTTAGTAGCTACCAAAACTTGTGTTAAAAAAAATCCTACCGTAATAAATAAACACCCCCTATATTTGAGCAGCCTCAGGACTTGCAGTGAAATGGTACTAATCCGAAGATGAAATATTATAGAGCGGGAGTTCTAAATAGGTTTCTTCCTTATTATTTGTAGAACTGAGGAAATATTTCAAGACAGAAAGCATTTTTCCGTTGTTCTTCCATTTCCGTGAAAGATTATGTTCCTAAGTTGTTGTAAAGTGCACTGCGGCGAAACATAGTTGAGATAGCATTTATTTAAACCGATTGTTTCTCTGGGACTTTTTATTTTATCAGAACAAAATTATGGCCCGTATTTATAGTCAGCTCTCAAGAGTGACAGCTAGTTTGAGTTCGTATTAGAAATGCATTTCAGTACAAAACGGGCTGTCAAATCCATACTTAATATTGCTCTCAATCTTGAGATCGCTTTATAAATACGAGCCTAATAAAAGTGCCAGGTGCAAGAGACAGCGTAGGTACCAGAAACTACTACTACACTACATGTATTATTTTGTATAAGAAAGTAAAAAAAAAAATGATTTTCTGAAAGAATTTCCTGGTGTTTGTTCAGTTTCTTTGACTGAGCAATCCCTATTAGTTTCTGTCCCTTACATGCGGTATAAGGGGTTTTCACTTCTTGCTAATAATTCATAACTAATATTAAAAATTTCGAGTCTTTCAACTGATTTATACAGGGTGTTAAAAAAAGTACTACGTTCCTTTAAACCACATGTTCCACTAATGATACAAAACAATCTCCGGAATCTGCAGTTTTGTATAGACAAGGCAAAATTTTATTACGAGCTAAAAATTTTGTGTTTTGGGGAAATTGTTTGGTATCATCAGTAGAGCATGTGGTTTAAAGGAACGTAGTACTTATTCCCTGTATACTTACCTCTAGTTTGCCTGGAAAGGGAATTACCTAGCTGGTATACATTCGGTTTTCTCCCAACCCAGCTTTGAAGCATTACATAATCATAAACATAAAGTCACGCCTTTATCCTTCACGGGGCAGGCAGATCGTGAAATGCCTACTAAAAGGCGTTTTCACCACGTCTGACAAGTAAGTATTGACAATTGAGTAATTTTAGACGGAAAAGTAAGTTAATGCTAATTTATTAGTGACAGATTGTTAGCCCGTCGCCTAAATTACAATGCAGTGTAACCTTCGAATCCTGTCTGCTGATGTTTTTCTATTGCTATGGGAGACTGTATCGTTAGTAACTTATTAGTAATCTGTGCCTGTATGGAAGAAGCTTAAGAGCATTTTTTACTCTTAACTTCAAACACAAAGCCGGTATATCTAAGTGAAGAGTGCTGTCAGCCGGATGCGAAGTGTCAAGTTGGGAGCATTATCAACTTGTTATAACTTTGCTAATGGCTCCCTACACCACCGCTGCAACGCGTAAGGATGGAACGCAATTTCGTACTTACTTGCTGTGTTGTATTAATAATTTTGCGAGGAGTTAAACAAATGAAGTGGTTTCAGAGTTTTTAAACCGTCAAATAAACAGCTAAGAAGATTTGGCTACACTGCCTTATCAAAAGAAAATTGAATGTATACCAGCTAGGTAATTCCCTTTCCAGGCAAACTAGAGGTAAGTATACAGGGAATAAGTACTACGTTCCTTTAAACCACATGCTCTACTGATGATACCAAACAATTTCCCCAAAACACAAAATTTTTAGCTCGTAATAAAATTTTGCCTTGTCTATACAAAACTGCAGATTCCGGAGATTGTTTTGTATCATTAGTGGAACATGTGGTTTAAAGGAACGTAGTACTTTTTTTAACACCCTGTATAAATCAGTTGAAAGACTCGAAATTTTTAATATTAGTTATGAATTATTAGCAAGAAGTGAAAACCCCTTATACCGCATGTAAGGGACAGAAACTAATAGGGATTGCTCAGTCAAAGAAACTGAACAAACACCAGGAAATTCTTTCAGAAAATCATTTTTTTTTTTACTTTCTTATACAAAATAATACATGTAGTGTAGTAGTAGTTTCTGGTACCTACGCTGTCTCTTGCACCTGGCACTTTTATTAGGCTCGTATTTATAAAGCGATCTCAAAGATTGAGAGCAATATTAAGTATGGATTTGACAGCCCGTTTTGTACTGAAATGCATTTCTAATACGAACTCAAACTAGCTGTCACTCTTGAGAGCTGACTATAAATACGGGCCATAATTTTGTTCTGATAAAATAAAAAGTCCCAGAGAAACAATCGGTTTAAATAAATGCTATCTCAACTATGTTTCGCCGCAGTGCACTTTACAACAACTTAGGAACATAATCTTTCACGGAAATGGAAGAACAACGGAAAAATGCTTTCTGTCTTGAAATATTTCCTCAGTTCTACAAATAATAAGGAAGAAACCTATTTAGAACTCCCGCTCTATAATATTTCATCTTCGGATTAGTACCATTTCACTGCAAGTCCTGAGGCTGCTCAAATATAGGGGGTGTTTATTTATTACGGTAGGATTTTTTTTAACACAAGTTTTGGTAGCTACTAAAATTTACTTAATAGCATCGATACAAAGAGTGGTCATTATTATGTCATTTAGCAGAATATAATGCTGATCGTTACACAAAAAAAGAAATTATATATTTTTTTTGTAAACCAACCGAGCCAATTAACAAAGGAAAGAGGATTTTGTGAGAAAGGGATGTATTGGAGCAATCAAAGAAAAGATGCTCAGAAAGCTTCAATCATCCCGCACTCCAACAAACAGTCCTCTATTAGTTAACTAGATAAGGGAACACCAATAATCTAAAAATTGAATTACTTTTGGGATCATAAAATCGGGGTTTGGAATTCAGGTAATAAAGCGCAGCAGCTGTAGATGAAAATAAAAGTTTTGGGGATTTCCCGTTGCGGCATGGGCCAGTAGCTATGACCGTTAAACTGTACACAATAAACGAGTAACCCCTCAGCCAAATTACGCTGCGCTGTACTAGTGACGAACTGACTCTAACACTAACTCTGTTTTTTTTGTTTCTCTTTGAAGTCTCAACGGTTGAACCGTTTTTTATTAAATTTGGCAGACCGATAGATGTTAAGCTGTAGAGGCTACTTTTTATTGCGGGAAAATGCCTCATTCTCACTGAACCTTTTAGCCACGGGTGAAACCGCGTGGCGGAAAGATAGACAACAAAAGCGTTTTAAATGAGTTAAAAAAATACATGCAATACACGACCGACCCCTCAGTCAGATTACGCTGCGCTGTTCTGTAGCTAGTTGCGAACCTTAATGTGGCTCTCCGCGTTGATATGCAGATTAAATTCAACTTGGACGGCTGCGCTAATACCGGCTACTCAATCTGAGCTGACGAGGGATGTTTTATGATGGAGTCGTGTCCTTTAGCAAGAATACAGAAATATTTTTAAAATATTATTTTTGTAAGGTATCTCCTGACTCTCGACTCTCTCCATTGTTTCATGATTAAAAATTGGCAGTAACAGGGATGTAGACTAGATTTTTTTTCTTTTTTTTTACATAATTATTTACTGTCTGACCGAGATGAGTCTGAAGTACCTAACAAAAAAATTACCGACCCTACCTTAGACGCATCTAATTTCAGGGTAAAAGTGTGGGCAAAAAGTAAACTCTCAATAATCCTTAGTAAATATGCTTAATATAGATTATAATAAGATAAATGTGAAGCCTTTGCCCAACAGTAGCACGACCTATAAAAAATCACATTGGTAGTTTATTATTGTTGGCATATCTACCAAGCATTGCTACCTAAGCCAAAACTAGTTACTCAACTTTTATTCATCCCACAATATTGTTAACTAACTGTCCAACTCTGTCCAATCTAGAGTAACTACAGGTAGGCAAGGTTTGAGCCTATTAGTACCACTGCGAGGACTACCCGCACATAATTTGTTCTACACTACAACACAGTGTAAGTAAAGAAGCAGTAAAACTTCCTCTAATTTTCTTCCATGCTGGACTGGGAGTGATAGAAAAACATAGAATGTGCCTGCTGCATCTCCTCCCGGGCATGCTGTAAAAACTAGCTAAGGGATTCGAGGTTTTAGTGTATTGCAATTTTAGGCGATGGGCTGACAACCCGTCACTATAGCAATAAACATCGTAATCATCCGTAATAACCTCAAAACTTGTCAGACGTGACGGAACGACCTTTGTTTAGGTCGTTTCCGCTCTGCCTACCCCATTAGGGATAAAGGTGTGATTTTATGTATGTATGTATGATTTTGTCGATTATTCTTACAAACCGCGTAAGGCACCAACACATTGGTCTGGTGCATACGTTCCGATCAAAGCACGAATCAAATCGGACAAAATCATATCTACACCCTAGGGCTGAGAATGAGAATTACATCCATGGGATGTTGATCGGGCATAAAACGGTGGACAGACATATTGGCCTCGATTCACGCCGTCCAGTTACTTATTATAATTCTTAGTAGCTGGGGTAGGCACCGTTACCGTTTAAACAATGTAATTAAATGGCAGCATTGTTTGTGACGTCAACTGGTCCGTCGTCTGGAATTATTCTACTCTTTGTCCGAAGAGAATACCAGGTTCCCTTATACCATGGGTGTAGGTACATCAAATTTGTCTACCACTTCCTCTCTTTCTATCTTTCTAGCAATAATGGTATTAGATAGACGTGTCCAACCATCAAATGCTTCTAAGCTGTTATACTGTCTTATAATTTGTACTGTACGACTACCCTCGCCGGATCTTACCGGATTAAACTGGTTAACCAGAAGTGTAATGTAACCTTGATTGGATTCTCGTGTGTTGAGAATAATTGGCCATCAAATGTGGAACCGAACCGTAGTTGTAATTTGTGATGGTGAAATGACATTATTGGTCTACACGTTCAGGGTGAATCATGATGAATGATGACCTAGGCCTGTATTTATAATCAGTTCTTGAGACTGACAGCTAGTTTGAGTTCGTTTCAGAAATGTCATTTCAATACAAAACGGCCTGTCAAATCCGTACTTAATATTGCTCTCAATCTTGAGATCGTTTCATAAATACGAGCCCTAATAAAGGTCAAAGGGGAATATTCATTTACTACAATATCATACACGAAATGTAGAATTTGTGGGACTTGTAAAAAAATAAAAATATAATCCACGAGTAAAATGTCTATGTCAAGAGATGTCAAGTTTATCAGATTTTTGCTGTTAAAAAGCATCACATGTCCAACGT
>JARACY010004021.1:0-29244 GCA_029255725.1 Scrobipalpa atriplicella | reverse complement strand
ATCTGATAATAGCTGTCGTTTCATGATTTAGAAGAAATAAAACCAAAGTTGGATCGATGCTCAACCGTGGAGAGAGAACTTCCGAAACGTAAACTAGTACCTATTAGTCAATGGGGAGTCTATTTTTCAGCGGATAAAAATGTCAGTGTTAATGCTTTTATTGAGCGAGTTAATGAAATAAAAGAAGCTAGGAACGCGACTGATGAAGATTTATGGCGCTATGCAATAGATTTCTTTAAAGGCGATGCTTTGATATGGTTCAGAGCAAACAAAGCTTACGCAACTAGTTGGAAAGAATTAGTCATATTATTAAAAAGAACGTTTCAATCACCATTTTATCAAGATGATTTATTGGCTGAAATTAAAGCAAGGACACAGGGTAAGGATGAGTCGGTTACGATTTATATTTCTATTCTCCAAAATATGTTTAATCGCTTACCATCCCGATCTCGGAACAAGAGAAGATCTCGATCATTTTACGTAATATACAGCCATATTATCAAAGAGCTATTTGTCGTGATGTATTCTTTTCTGTTTCTGACATAGTGGATATCTTGAGGATAGTTGAAAGAACCAAAATCAATTGTGATAGGTTTGAAGAACCAAAGATTCAGAGAATTAATTTAGAACCTGATCTGGCTTATAAAAACAACTCTCTTCCGATAATCAACAACAACATTAACGAGGTTTCAGCAAAGATTGAGGTTGATAACGTCACTTCCAACAATAATGCGGTATCTAGAAGGTGTTGGAATTGTCGAGAACAGGGACATGTATTTAGGATGTGCGGTGTACCCAAACAGCGTTTATTTTGTTATAAATGCGGTCGTTTTGGTGTTACGTCTAAGGATTGCGTTTGTAAGGGAAACGCGGCAGGGGAGAGTATGAAACCTGCCCAATAAACTTTCCCCTGTATAGAAATAGTAAGGAGTGGCAGGACTGGCTTAAAACTGTTAATAGTTATATGTGCCGTAGTGAATTGAACCCAATTGTTGTAGAAAAGGAAAATGATAATAGGGACTATGTACTTATTGATATCTTAGGCAATTCATTCATAGGTATGTTAGATTCAGGAGCTAATAGGACTGTTATGGATAATGATTTTGCTCTAACTTAATGAATCTGGGTTTAAAGAAATATTCATCGGATGTAAATGTTTCGACTGCCACTGGTTCTCCTTATAAGGTTACAGAAGTAATTGATGTTCCCGTGAGATTTGATCATCAGTTTAAAGTGGTGACGATGCTGATTTTGCCAAGTTTAAAGCAAAAATTACTGTTAGGAAAAGATTTTTTCAAGAAGTTTGGCATTGATCTTAAGTTTAAAGGAGGCAGTAAGACAATAAAGGAATGTGAAATGATTAATACGTTATCCTTGCAAGAACCAGTCGTAATTTCAAGAGAGGATCTGAATGAGAGACAGCAAGATTTATTAACTAATTTAATAGATTCTATGAAACTTACAATTGGGTCAGGGCTAGGACGGACTAATATTATGAAGCATGAAATTGACACTGGCAATTGTAAGCCGGTACATCAAAAACAGTATAATTTTTCTCCAGTCATTAGAAGAGAAATAGAACGCGAATTGGATGATATGCTAGGAAAAGATGTGGTAGAACCCTCCCATAGTCCTTGGTGTTCTCCAGTGCTTATAGTAAAAAAACCAAATGGTGAGAATAGATTATGTTTAGACAGCAGGCAGATCAATAAGGTCACCAAAAGAGATACATATCCACTACCTAGGGTATCAAATATATTAGACAACCTTAAAAATGCTAAGTTCTTGAGCACCATTGATTTAAAGTCAGCATTTTGGCAAATTGAGTTAAGTGATACGAGTAAGGAAAAGACCGCTTTTGCTGTACCGGGTCGTGGATTGTACCACTTTAAAGTAATGCCATTTGGTTTGGTAAATGCTTCGCAAACTCAACAAAGACTCATGGACATTTTATTTCATGCGCTAGAAGGGAAGGTTTGGGCGTATTTGGATGACATTGTGATTTGTTCGGCAAATTTTGAAGAACATATTGAGACATTAGAAAAGGTCATGCAAATTTTGAAAAATGCTAATTTAACCATCAATGTGGATAAGTGTAAGTTTGCAAGGTCATCTTTGAGGTTTTTGGGATATATAGTAGATAAAGATGGGCTCCGTACAGATCCCGATAAAGTCTCTGCTATTCAAAATTTTCCTAGGCCTAGAAATATTACGGAACTAAAAAGATTTATCGGTTTGGCTAGTTGGTATAGGCGTTTTGTGAAAGATTTTTCAATGGTGGCCGCACCTTTGCATAATCTCACTAAAAGTAAGAAACATAAAAAGTTTACGTGGAATGATGAAGCTGAAAAGTCATTCACAGAGCTGAAAACACTTCTCACATCAACACCGGTGATGTCTTGTCCTGATTATAATAAACCTTTTATCATCCAATGCGACGCCTCCAGTAAGGGCATTGGTGCGGTACTTTGTCAAAAGGTGGAAGGACATGAGCACGTTATAGCTTTCTTGAGCAGGAAACTTTCAGATAGAGAAAAGCAATATTCTACGTCAGAAAGAGAATTATTAAGTGTTGTTCATGCAATAGAGAAATTTAGACCATATATTGACGGTACGAAATTTACTGTTATAACCGATCACAGTGCGCTACAATGGTTACATAAGATGAAAGATCCTCATGGGCGTTTAGCAAGGTGGGCTATGAAGCTTCAGCAGTTCGATTTCGACATTGTTCACAGACCGGGGAAAAGTAATACCGTGCCTGATGCACTTTCTCGTGCTATTGAAACTTGTACAGAAATTAATTTGATCAGTATAGATGAAATAAATAAAGATGATTGGTATAAATCAAAAGTGGACAAGATTTTAAGTGGGAAAGAACGAGATTTAAGTTGGAGTGTTAGGGATGGTTATCTGTTTAAGAAAGTTAAACTCAAACAATATCCAAATTGTGAGACTGTTTGGAAACTTTTCATACCTACTGATCTGCGGAGTAAAGTAATCAAAGAATGTCATGATGATGCGAAGGCGGGTCATTTTGGTGTGCGGAAAACACTTTTTAGATTAAAACAGTTCTATTTTTGGCCTAATATGATACAAGATGTCAAACAGTACATTAAATCTTGTGAGACTTGTGCAAAATTTAAGGTTTCCCAACAGTCACCTTTAGGTCACATGGGTCAACATAGGGAGGTTACAGGTCCTTGGCAGGTTATATCATTGGACTTAATGGGTCCTTTCCCAAAAGTAAACTCTGTAATACCATGCTTTTAGTCATTACCTGCTGGTTCAGTAAGTTTACTTTATTGTTTCCCCTAAGAACTGGCAAAACAGAGAAAATTTGCGAAATACTGGAAAATCAGATTTTACTTTTTGGAGCGCCTAAAGCCATTATATGTGACAATGGCAAACAGTTCGTGTCAAATGCATTTAAGGATCTAGCGATGAAATATAATTATAAAATTTGGTTTACACCAAATTATCACCCACAAAGGTTGAAATAGATGTTGATTTAGTCATAGACTAGCAAGAATCTTATGAACAAACATGCTGAGAAAGAAAACCGGTCGAGTTTAATTTAAACAAAACTAATGACACGACTATTTTGCTACGATAACTCGAACCATCAACTACGTTTGCGTAGAGTAATTAATTACGAACATGTGGAAATTGAATGATGATGACAGACTACGATAATGAAATAGAAACGTGAAGAATATCTATTAACAACGATACAACTCATTAATGTAATGATGCGGAAGTGAAATTGAATACTATTGAATATGCTAACAAAGAGTCTGATGATGAGAAATTTTTTAAGGAAGAAGATAGTGAGATCATCGAACGTGAAGCTGAGTTAGATGAATAGCCTCGAAACACTGAGCGAATTGAAATTGTAATGATAAACATTCGATCGATTTATAAACATGAGCATGTCAGTGGCGTATTGCTCGGCACCGCTACGCCAACGAACATAAATAAAAATAAATACGCGATTATCTTCGTGGGGGTAACGCACTTGTTTGCCTCGCACACTCCTTCTCGCTCGCTCTTATGCGTTTTCTTTTTTTGCTTCAACGCCAAGTCATCGGCTGCCAGGTTCTTTATTTTTAAAAGCGCACTATTCGTGGCAAACCGACGACGGACCTTTCACTGAGCACGGCACGGTTATAAATTCGCAACCCGGTTGCAAAGTTTTATTGACTGCGATTGATGAATCAATTGTCGTCTATTGTCAAGGTCCGCGTAACAATAAAATCGTAATTGGCAAAATGATCCTAGCAATCTGGGAAAATTGTAGTCTTTTACCTTGAAAATATTTTATTCGTGTTGCAAAATCTCCAAGGTTGACAGCAATGCCTTACCAAAGTGCACAAGCTACGCGAGGAACTTATGATGGCCATACACACACTAACAATACAAGTCACATCGATCACGCACGCGAGGACGGATTGGATTTGCAATTTTAAATTTTAAAGTTGGAATTTTTCGAACGTGCGTTCGATAGCACGACGGAAACTACACTGCAGACTGGCCGGTGAGACCTGTTGGAGAGAAAGTGGCCATTGGTAGCCATTACTTTCCAAGTGTCGGTTCTTCGGAAGCCGGTGGTGTCCGCTCGGGTTGCCGTTACCCCGATTTTGCACAACGAGGTCGCCTTTGCCGGTGGCCGGGTGGCAACAGCGGTTTCACTTGTATTACGGAAGATTATGCAAATATTTTGTTAAGTGATACTTTCGATCGCGAGTGATCGTGCAACACCTTGAGTAAGGTTGTTGCAGGTAATGAAATTGACTTTGAAATTACGTTCGCGAACTCTTTTACGAATGACTCTACATGTTTCTTATTAGTCATTGAAATGAGACACATGTTTAAGCAGTGACGTGTGGTTTATTTTGCTTAAGTTTCATTGACACAAAGTATTAATATTGTCGTTTTCACTTGGGAAGTATTACGTAAACGAAGGACTTGTTGTATAAAACGTAAACGAGAAATTCGCAGATTATATAACTTGAATGAAACATAACCGTACATAATTACTACAATATCTAATCTACAGAGTTATGTAAGTTCTGCAGTTCAAATGGAAGTTACATAGGTATTATATATCATACTAAAACCAAACGGTACCTACACATATTTTTTTTATTTTTTTATTCCAGATTTATGTAAATGTAAAATAATCCTACGTTAGTAAATCGTTGATAAAAACAAACAGACGACTGTGTTAATACAATTAGAAAAAATACTCTTCTTTATGAATACAGTAACTCCAAAATTCTCCAACTTTGCCCGTTAGGTATGCGCCGCCTTACTTAATTGTCTCGGTCGCTTGTGTAGCGGCTTTTGACAATATTATTTCCAAAAGAAATATGTAGGTACTATAAATGCCAATTTATTTTAAATATAATTATTTATGGAAATGTTGTCAAAGATTGATGTGTGGGCAAAGTTTTACATGGTGGGCAAAGTTGGAATATTTTGCAGTTTGTATTGTTTTTTTTTTTCTAAATAACATAAGGCGCACGCAAACCAAACCAATTAAATAAATAAAAACATTAATTAAACGAAAAATAGAAAAACGTAGAATGTGCCAGCTGCACCTCCTCCCGGGCATGCTGTAAAAACTTGCAATCTGTAAAACGTGTATTGCAATCTGTTATTATGGGTTTTAAACGTGCACTAAATAAAACTAAAGTATACAATGACAAAAATGTATTCTAATTATTGAACAACCGGAAGTTGACTACCTACTGATTAACCTAAAGACTTAACTAATCTTAACCTAGACCTAAACTAATTTGGACGCCAGGAGAGTTATTTATTCCGGTGAACTCTGCCAACACCTATTTGCCCGGTAGCTACAAGTCAGGGAATTTTCTTGTGGAAGTAGGTACTTAGCCTGCTAGCCGTTTTATTGTGGTTTCGATCCAAACTTAAAGGGCGTTGCGTGAGGCTACAACAACGATAACAAAATATGGATAAGTACCTAAATATTATGCAAATTAAAGCGTAAATAATGCAATCCACTAAAACTAGGACTTACCCCTGTACTAAGTTGACACACTTAATGCACAAAACAGTGAATTTCCTAATTTGATAATTATAATTATTGCTCAATGTCGGTAGATATTCGCTCACAATGACCTCAAGAACATAGGTCTGTTCTCCACAAGAGAAATTTCGAGAATGGCGGAACTCAAGCCCGGTGGTAAATATAAAATATTTCTTAAATTAAACTGTTAGAAAAAACGTAAAAAGAATTTGCCGGACTCCAGGATCGAACTCAAGCCACCTCAGTTTATGACGCGACGGTGTAAACCCCTCGGCTACTGAGCCACCTACAGCGATCGACGAAAATAGTGATCAGTTGATAGGATATGACAGTGACTCATAATATGCGCACAGTAAACATTACATATACCCTCACCCTCAATAAAAAAAAAAATATACTCATATTTTTTTTTTTTTTTTTTTACTATTATTATTAATGCATGTATCAATCTACATGATCATGACCTCTAAATGATTACATAGATTTTAAATCCTTAATATGCCACATTCCAATAGGTTTACCAAGAGCATTATTTAAACGATAAACAGTATCCGACAATTTTGCTGTCACAATGGCTTTTTCAAATTTCGGTGCCAATTTGGCCATAAATTTATTACTTGCATTCGAAAGATATTTAGTTCGTTTCCAAACAACATTACCGACTTCAAAAGATCCAGAATTGCGTTTTTTATTATAAAAAATGCTACTTCTCGTATGGGAATTTCTCATATTATCACACACCGTTTTAAATACACTATTCCTTATAGATTGACCTTCGATAAAGGGTTTAGTGATAACTAATAAATCATTAATGTCTGAGACCAAATCTACACCCGTATTGAAACTGGATATAGATGTTTCTCTACCCAAAAACAAATATGAAGGCGTATATCCAGTAGTCTCATGTACTGCAGTTCGAATAGCGTGTGCTATTTCCTGAAGATTTATGTCCCACTCGTTATGCTTCTTTGACCTAATGTAAGACGATATCATAGTGCCAATAACCCTATTAACACGTTCTGTTGGATTACTTTGTGGGTGATAATTTGGTGTAAACCAAATTTTATAATTATATTTCATCGCTAGATCCTTAAATGCATTTGACACGAACTGTTTGCCATTGTCACATATAATGGCTTTAGGCGCTCCAAAAAGTAAAATCTGATTTTCCAGTATTTCGCAAATTTTCTCTGTTTTGCCAGTTCTTAGGGGAAACAATAAAGTAAACTTACTGAACCAGCAGGTAATGACTAAAAGCATGGTATTACAGAGTTTACTTTTTGGGAAAGGACCCATTAAGTCCAATGATATAACCTGCCAAGGACCTGTAACCTCCCTATGTTGACCCATGTGACCTAAAGGTGACTGTTGGGAAACCTTAAATTTTGCACAAGTCTCACAAGATTTAATGTACTGTTTGACATCTTGTATCATATTAGGCCAAAAATAGAACTGTTTTAATCTAAAAAGTGTTTTCCGCACACCAAAATGACCCGCCTTCGCATCATCATGACATTCTTTGATTACTTTACTCCGCAGATCAGTAGGTATGAAAAGTTTCCAAACAGTCTCACAATTTGGATATTGTTTGAGTTTAACTTTCTTAAACAGATAACCATCCCTAACACTCCAACTTAAATCTCGTTCTTTCCCACTTAAAATCTTGTCCACTTTTGATTTATACCAATCATCTTTATTTATTTCATCTATACTGATCAAATTAATTTCTGTACAAGTTTCAATAGCACGAGAAAGTGCATCAGGCACGGTATTACTTTTCCCCGGTCTGTGAACAATGTCGAAATCGAACTGCTGAAGCTTCATAGCCCACCTTGCTAAACGCCCATGAGGATCTTTCATCTTATGTAACCATTGTAGCGCACTGTGATCGGTTATAACAGTAAATTTCGTACCGTCAATATATGGTCTAAATTTCTCTATTGCATGAACAACACTTAATAATTCTCTTTCTGACGTAGAATATTGCTTTTCTCTATCTGAAAGTTTCCTGCTCAAGAAAGCTATAACGTGCTCATGTCCTTCCACCTTTTGACAAAGTACCGCACCAATGCCCTTACTGGAGGCGTCGCATTGGATGATAAAAGGTTTATTATAATCAGGACAAGACATCACCGGTGTTGATGTGAGAAGTGTTTTCAGCTCTGTGAATGACTTTTCAGCTTCATCATTCCACGTAAACTTTTTATGTTTCTTACTTTTAGTGAGATTATGCAAAGGTGCGGCCACCATTGAAAAATCTTTCACAAAACGCCTATACCAACTAGCCAAACCGATAAATCTTTTTAGTTCCGTAATATTTCTAGGCCTAGGAAAATTTTGAATAGCAGAGACTTTATCGGGATCTGTACGGAGCCCATCTTTATCTACTATATATCCCAAAAACCTCAAAGATGACCTTGCAAACTTACACTTATCCACATTGATGGTTAAATTAGCATTTTTCAAAATTTGCATGACCTTTTCTAATGTCTCAATATGTTCTTCAAAATTTGCCGAACAAATCACAATGTCATCCAAATACGCCCAAACCTTCCCTTCTAGCGCATGAAATAAAATGTCCATGAGTCTTTGTTGAGTTTGCGAAGCATTTACCAAACCAAATGGCATTACTTTAAAGTGGTACAATCCACGACCCGGTACAGCAAAAGCGGTCTTTTCCTTACTCGTATCACTTAACTCAATTTGCCAAAATGCTGACTTTAAATCAATGGTGCTCAAGAACTTAGCATTTTTAAGGTTGTCTAATATATTTGATACCCTAGGTAGTGGATATGTATCTCTTTTGGTGACCTTATTGATCTGCCTGCTGTCTAAACATAATCTATTCTCACCATTTGGTTTTTTTACTATAAGCACTGGAGAACACCAAGGACTATGGGAGGGTTCTACCACATCTTTTCCTAGCATATCATCCAATTCGCGTTCTATTTCTCTTCTAATGACTGGAGAAAAATTATACTGTTTTTGATGTACCGGCTTACAATTGCCAGTGTCAATTTCATGCTTCATAATATTAGTCCGTCCTAGCCCTGACCCAATTGTAAGTTTCATAGAATCTATTAAATTAGTTAATAAATCTTGCTGTCTCTCATTCAGATCCTCTCTTGAAATTACGACTGGTTCTTGCAAGGATAACGTATTAATCATTTCACATTCCTTTATTGTCTTACTGCCTCCTTTAAACTTAAGATCAATGCCAAACTTCTTGAAAAAATCTTTTCCTAACAGTAATTTTTGCTTTAAACTTGGCAAAATCAGCATCGTCACCACTTTAAACTGATGATCAAATCTCACGGGAACATCAATTACTTCTGTAACCTTATAAGGAGAACCAGTGGCAGTCGAAACATTTACATCCGATGAATATTTCTTTAAACCCAGATTCATTAAAGTTAGAGCAAAATCATTATCCATAACAGTCCTATTAGCTCCTGAATCTAACATACCTATGAATGAATTGCCTAAGATATCAATAAGTACATAGTCCCTATTATCATTTTCCTTTTCTACAACAATTGGGTTCAATTCACTACGGCACATATAACTATTAACAGTTTTAAGCCAGTCCTGCCACTCCTTACTATTTCTATACAGGGGAAAGTTTATTGGGCAGGTTTCATACTCTCCCCTGCCGCGTTTCCCTTACAAACGCAATCCTTAGACGTAACACCAAAACGACCGCATTTATAACAAAATAAACGCTGTTTGGGTACACCGCACATCCTAAATACATGTCCCTGTTCTCGACAATTCCAACACCTTCTAGATACCGCATTATTGTTGGAAGTGACGTTATCAACCTCAATCTTTGCTGAAACCTCGTTAATGTTGTTGTTGATTATCGGAAGAGAGTTGTTTTTATAAGCCAGATCAGGTTCTAAATTAATTCTCTGAATCTTTGGTTCTTCAAACCTATCACAATTGATTTTGGTTCTTTCAACTATCCTCAAGATATCCACTATGTCAGAAACAGAAAAGAATACATCACGACAAATAGCTCTTTGATAATATGGCTGTATATTACGTAAAATGATCGAGATCTTCTCTTGTTCCGAGATCGGGGATGGTAAGCGATTAAACATATTTTGGAGAATAGAAATATAAATCGTAACCGACTCATCCTTACCCTGTGTCCTTGCTTTAATTTCAGCCAATAAATCATCTTGATAAAATGGTGATTGAAACGTTCTTTTTAATAATATGACTAATTCTTTCCAACTAGTTGCGTAAGCTTTGTTTGCTCTGAACCATATCAAAGCATCGCCTTTAAAGAAATCTATTGCATAGCGCCATAAATCTTCATCAGTCGCGTTCCTAGCTTCTTTTATTTCATTAACTCGCTCAATAAAAGCATTAACACTGACATTTTTATCCGCTGAAAAATAGACTCCCCATTGACTAATAGGTACTAGTTTACGTTTCGGAAGTTCTCTCTCCACGGTTGAGCATCGATCCAACTTTGGTTTTATTTCTTCTAAATCATGAAAAGTATTATCAGATAAATCTAGATTGTCCGTTTCATTTTGTAATTTCTTGACAATATTGTCACCTACTTCACCTAAAGTGTCATGTAAAACTTGTTTAATTTCCGGAGTAATTTCATCCTTCAGGGTTTCTGGAAAATCTTTTGATTCAAGTTTGTTGATTAAGGTGTTACAACGCGTAGAAAGTTCCGTTTTACTTAAAACATTTGCTTCTAAGTCAGTTTGAATAAGCGCCAGTCTATTTTTAACATGATACAAACGCGATACAAGTCGTTTAAATAAATGCCTGTCAGGTTTCCCGGTAATTTCATCAATATATGTGGCTAAGGTAGTTAGTTTCGATTTACAAATATTTAATTCTGTTTCCGGTGTTGTTAAAACCTGTTGAGGAGCCTTGAGTTCATAGTTTACTTTACCAGACCCTTCAGAGACCAGCAATTCCCTTAACAGTTTTCTCAATATTTCCGCATTACCTTGAACATGAACACCTCTCGATTGAAGTTCATACTCTAATTCCTCTTTAAGTAAATAAGAAGGATCCATAATGGAGCCTTAATTTAATAAATGAGTAAAAATTGCGAGCTAATATCACCTTACAATTTTTTTTTTTTTATGTTTCTAAAAATAGATTTCTATTTATATAATAGCCTAATAACTTAGAACTAAACAACAAACCAATTTACTTAAAACGTAACCATATAAGCACTTATTCCTGTCTGAACAGATCAAAAAGTGCTTTTATATGCATAAATCCGTATACTATATAATAATTATGTACATCCGAATTAAAAAAATGTACCTCTAACAAAAAAATTTCATTAAAATGTCCAACAATATTACAAAAAAATTGTTAACAAAAAAACCAAGGGCGTCGACTGTACGTACAGTCAATTTGTATAGAAAACGATGTATCCTGCCGTACTAACAAAAGTAAACAATGGAAAGCAAGAACAAAATTACGGTAACCTATTGCCGCAAATCACTAAATTTAATATGTTCAAGTAACACTAAATATTACAACGTAATGTAACAATTTAGGTTATAAAATGATGGTACTAAATGCTACAGTAAACAGAAAATATCACCCGATTTTTAACGTTGGGCGCCATTTATTATGGGTTTTAAACGTGCACTAAATAAAACTAAAGTATACAATGACAAAAATGTATTCTAATTATTGAACAACCGGAAGTTGACTACCTACTGATTAACCTAAAGACTTAACTAATCTTAACCTAGACCTAAACTAATTTGGACGCCAGGAGAGTTATTTATTCCGGTGAACTCTGCCAACACCTATTTGCCCGGTAGCTACAAGTCAGGGAATTTTCTTGTGGAAGTAGGTACTTAGCCTGCTAGCCGTTTTATTGTGGTTTCGATCCAAACTTAAAGGGCGTTGCGTGAGGCTACAACAACGATAACAAAATATGGATAAGTACCTAAATATTATGCAAATTAAAGCGTAAATAATGCAATCCACTAAAACTAGGACTTACCCCTGTACTAAGTTGACACACTTAATGCACAAAACAGTGAATTTCCTAATTTGATAATTATAATTATTGCTCAATGTCGGTAGATATTCGCTCACAATGACCTCAAGAACATAGGTCTGTTCTCCACAAGAGAAATTTCGAGAATGGCGGAACTCAAGCCCGGTGGTAAATATAAAATATTTCTTAAATTAAACTGTTAGAAAAAACGTAAAAAGAATTTGCCGGACTCCAGGATCGAACTCAAGCCACCTCAGTTTATGACGCGACGGTGTAAACCCCTCGGCTACTGAGCCACCTACAGCGATCGACGAAAATAGTGATCAGTTGATAGGATATGACAGTGACTCATAATATGCGCACAGTAAACATTACACTGTAATAACCCTTTAAACTTGTCAGACGTGGCGGAACGACCTTTGTTTAGATCGTTTTTGCTACTCCGTTAGGGATAAAGGCGTGATTTTATGTATGTATGTAAATATAATTGTTTGTGCTTACTGAAACAATCTCAAAACTAATTAAACTAAACTCGAAACGACCTCTCAAAAGCTCAGTGCGAAAGGGCAGACGCCTATAAACCTTCAAGGGGCAAGTCCTGTAGGGCAAACCTTCTCCCAGACAAGGGGGAAATCCTAGGGTGGAACAATAGTCTAGACGGGTTTGGTATCCTAGGTTACGGTAGATAGCTCCTAGGTGAATGCCTTGGAGTAATACATAATACTATGACATAATAATATCATATTTGTAGCGATATTCCTTATAGTTGTGTTTCCTCTTGACCCTTTTATTCGTCAAATGCAAGCAGATATTTTGTCGACATTGTTATGATTCTACCCAGATGATTCCCAATGAAGCAGCGAGAGCATCAACGACTCCTCAAAAGGCCGTTTTCGGCACGTTTTATGTTTTGAGGGTCATTTCAAAAAGAATGCTTCGCCTAAACTAAATTATTTTCCTGCACCGGGAGCATCTAGGTATTTACGATTGTTTTTAATCGCTCCGAGCATGAATGTTATTACTCCATATAGGCAATAATATTTTGCTTCTTGACCTTAAAACCATAAAATAAAATTATGTCAAATCAAGAGCGCATAGAAATAGAGACTTCGCTCAACTCTGTCGTCCACTTGGCGTGCTTCCAGTTCCGGGATTGTGCCACGAATGCCACGATACTGGGTTCACCACTTCCGGTATAGGATATCGATCGATTTCATTAAAAAGTATTAAGTGCACCTACATAAATTTTATTACTAAGAGAAAGGTTAAAGGAGTAGGTACATTTATGAATAGATTTAAAGGTAAAAGTTATCGCAAGATTTTGCTTCCCTCTACAATTTTTCGTTTTGCACACTCAAAGAATTTAAATAAACTGTCATCTTTGTGTTATGTGTTATTCTTATGCTATGTACTGTAGTCTGTACATTATACCCTGACCACTAGCTAAAAAGACCTACCATAGAGTAGGACTTATGGAAAGTTAAAACCAAGCTATAAAAAGTATCAAATAAATTGGATCCTAACTGCTTAATTTTATTATTTTGATCAAACTTAAAATTGCTCTACATTCCAACTGGAGTCATTTCATACGATCATTAAATGAAGTGCGTACTGCGCTGCGTACGCGCAGGCCGCAGATGCCATCCATTATATGCATAAGTACCGAGTCATCGGCCGAAGGGAATGCCCTCAAGCCAGTCTGCTTAACCTGCTTGCTAATAATAGCCCAGATACGAAGATACTTCGAGATTTTATATTCAGATAAAAAATGTAGAGTCGTCGATATTTGTGAAACGCGGCTGAAGCGCCTTAGTTGACGCTATCCTGACCATCCGGCAAGAAATATACTCTTTTGTGTCACCAAATCGCTAAGTGGCGAAATGTAGGGTCAAATTAATTAAACCTATCGAAACTGTAATCGTTACAAACAAAGTAAACTTTTTCAAAATTGGAACGAAATTGGTTCATGTTAAACATACCATTTTACTTCTTGTATTATGAACGCTGCTTGGTCAAGCCAACAAAAAGAGTGTCATAACTGCGATCGTTAAAAAGCTTATAAAGCCTTTTTAAATTTAAACTTGGAACGAAATTGGGCGCCGCTAAAACGTTTAACAGTACGAATTTGGAATATAAAAGCGAAATGCTTGGAACCGATTCGGCGCGATACCGTTATGAGAACGGTGAACGAGTAAAGTATACCCGTTGAGTGGTCTGGGCTGTATGACTGAGAAAGCATTTGCATCGGTACGCGTTACGAAGAAAAAATACTCGATAAAATTATGGCAGATTGCATGGCGGCCATTGGCAAATTTGAAAATATTTCTTTACAAAAAAATCTCTTTTGGGCGTACATTTTTTAAAAGTTGTTTTATCATTCTTCATTAGCAAAATTTGCCATGAAATCAAGAATCAAATGATAATAAATTAATATTGACCTATTAACAGCCCGGATGGTGTAGTGGATAGGGCTGCGGCCTTCTGTGCAGGAGGTCGTGGTTCGAATCCCACCACGTACCAATGTGTTTTTCGGTTTTCGAATTTCATATGTACGTTTATTCGGCGCTTTTACGGTGAAGGAAAACATCGTGAGGAAACCTGCACACACCTACGAAGAAATTCAAAGGTTGTGTGTAACCTAATCTAGGATTGGGTCTGGTTTCCCTTCTGGGTTGCGGAGGTCAGATGGCAGTCGCTCTGTGTAAAAACCAGTGCCCTCGTTCAATCCCCTAGATTAGGTAGCCGACCAGACGTGAGATACGGGAAAAAGGCTAGGAAGATGATGATTGACCTATTTCCATAGCAAATTGATATGTTTTCCCTATGGTTTTCCCTCGTTGAATTACTACAAGGGAATAGTACATTGATTAACGAGTGGAGAACATGACCCTCAGCTGCGCTTCGGGCCTCAAACTACACCCTCGTGGGAATCGCATTTTCTTCCGAGTTATTCATAGTGCTTTATACTACACCTATGAGGAAAATATAATTAAAAATCCTTGTAAAATAAAGAATGATATCACTTACATGAGAAGATATCTTAAGAACATTTGAAGTGTCATTATCCATTCGAACAGAACACAAACAAACAAAACACATAATAAATAAATTACACATTACATCGACAACACTAAAAACCTTATTTACATTGAATAAGTCAAATAAATCAAAGAACGAAAAAGAATTCGCGCGGACATGTTGATTTTACCATATTTTTTTACTTAAAAATATAAAAGAGGCAAATGAAGCTAAGCACATACTGCCAAAAAATGTAAGTGGCCAGTATCATTTTGTGGGCTTCGAGATAAAACTTTTTGTGTTTTGGCATCCGCCTGTTTCTAGTTTTGAATTATGAATTTTAAAAAAAATAAAGGAGGGGAGAAAATACTTTCTCCCCTAGGGGAGAAAGTAAATCCCATATATTTTTGCCGCCCGCATATTCGTTCGCTTGGATTTACGTACTTTCATCCCTTTTTTCAAGTAAGAACTAATATACTTTCCGAATAGGTGTAGTATAAAGTAAATTATATTCGACTCGACCTCACAAAGGAACTCCAGGGAGATACATTAGCCTTTGTTATAAAGCTGTCCTTCAGTAGGTATACTCTGTTCAAGAGCTTAACTAGCTAACATAATTAGGTCAAGTTAAAATACAGGGTTTGTATGTATCTCAGGAGAATTTTCGTTACATATACTAATAAATTCTGCAGATCGTATACAGTAAAAAAAAGGGAGAGATCAAGGATAGAAATAAATTAACAGGCTAGGGTGCCATTTTTACGGCAAGCAAGAGACATGGGCCAAGACAAGACATAATGTTTGCGTGAAAAGAGTAAACGTCTTGTATCACTCAAAATTGAGAGTTTTTGAGGTTATTCTAACAAACTCGTAAAATGCGAACTTGTTTCTACTTAGTCGGACGCATACGGAAAGAAAACTGACGCATTTATTAGTTGTAAATAAATGGCGTGCGTCAATAATTCTACAAATTATAGTTTGTTATGATATGATTCCGATGCCATGACACGCGTATTTAGTCCATGGGATGCTCAACATATCGGTAAATTTTGGTGGTACCAATTTTCCTTTATACAGTAGTTGGACATAATTATAGGGATGTAAAAGAACTATGCCTGCCATCTCTGAGTGGCAGCTAACAAAAATGGCGGCCAATTAAAGATGGCGAATATTCAAAAAAAATTGTTAACTAGGAGTGAATATTTTTTTCTTAATACCGTAGTTGGACAGGCTTATAAGAATGTTAAAAAACCTTATTTCTCATCTCTAAGTAGTATCTAATAAAAATGGCGGCCAATCTTAGACAGAAAATGATGATTTTCATAATATCTACTATATCTCAAAAACTGTATATCCGATTAAAGATTTTATTTTTTTATTTTTAAGGTCTTACCATATACCTCAAATATTGTCTTTATACTGTTCCTGAAAAGTAAGCCGTTAATTAGTTATTTAAAAAAAAAACGCAAAATTTCACTTTTGTAACTTTTTAATTATTGTTTTTATCCAAGATTTATTGGTATTTATTGATAAAAAATATTTTTGCTATATACTTTAAGAAATTGCCTTTAATTTGATATATAACATGTTTAATTTTTATTCGTAAAAACTCGTAAAAAAAATTAATTTTGTGTAAAAATTAGTTTTGATCATAAATATTAGACTCGCGAAAATCTGAATCTTCGATGTCTTCTTATTCTTCTTATTCTTCTTCATCCATAGAAGCATATCTAACTGCTGTATAAAGGAAAATCGGTACCAAAATTTACCGTTTTGGAAAATTTGGGCGAGCATCCCACAAAATTAATTTTTTTACGAGTTTTTACGAATAAAAATTAAACATGTTATATATCAAATTAAAGGCAATTTCTTAAAGTATATAGCAAAAATATTTTTTATCAATAAATACCAATAAATCTTGGATAAAAACAATAATTAAAAAGTTACAAAAGTGAATTTTTGCGTTTTTTTTTAAATAACTAATTAACAGCTTACTTTTCAGAAACAGTATAAAGACAATATTTGAGGTATATGGTAAGACCTTAAAAATAAAAAAATAAAAACTTTAATCGGATAAACAGTTTTTGAGATATAGTAGATATTATGAAAATCATCATTTTCTGTCTAAGATTGGCCGCCATTTTTATCAGATACTACTTAGAGATGAGAAATAAGGTTTTTTAACATTCTTATAAGCCTGTCCAACTACGGTATTAAGAAAAAAATATTCACTCCAAGTTTACTATTTTTTTCGAATATTCGCCATCTTTAATTGGCCGCCATTTTTGTTAGCTGCCACTCAGAGATGGCAGGCATAGTTCTTTTACATCCCTATAATTATGTCCAACTACTGTATAAAGGAAAATTGGTACCACCAAAATTTACCGTTTTGGAAAATTTGGGCGAGCATCCCACGGACTAATTGCGTAACTAGTTGATTAGCCAATGTCAATTACGCAACTATTGAAGAGACTATATCATTCAATCGCAAATGCTCTTCGTTACAATGCCATATTCAGTTCATGTCATATATCATACCGATCAGTGATCTTTCTACTCTTACCCTGAGTGTAAAAGTTCACAAGTAAACGCAAAATAACCTCTGACTTTTCTTATCAACCTTTATTATACGTAGCGATAATGGGGGCTAAACCCTTAACCGTGCTATTCGATGCACGGAAAACAGTTTAGTTGACATCCATACACCGGTCACCAATACCAAGACTCGTCAAGGCCGATTTACATCATTATCGAAAAGAACTTGCACAAAGACAAAATAACCACTTCAGTTTCATACTTTGATCTCACTTACTACAATCGCATTCAAAAGTGATTATACTTACCTTACTTTTACAGTGCATAGGCTAAGCTGTAATGCTGTAAAATTGATTTACCAATAAATAAATAATAATAATAACGTCGGGCGATGTGACCTTGACGGACGTGCAATCTAGGTCACTGGGGCAACAGATTTGCCATTTTTACTCGGATTCAAGGTAAATTCTAGTTACTGTGCAGAATACAAACGCTCTGATAAAACTGTGAGGGGTTTAAAGGCAGAAAAATTATGTATGAATAGAATAGCAACATTGATGATCGTACCGTATCTTCCCGAGGGTGTGTTGCAAAAGGCGTATCAGTATAGTATCTGCTTACACCTAATAACGTCTCTAACAATTTCTCTACAGCAATTTTATTCTTCTACAGCATCTGTACAGCTCTAGTAACGCAATGAGCTGTATAAAGTGGGCCCTTTTTGCACTTATAAGAGCTGTATAAGCGCTTATGCAGCAGTTATACAGCCTCAATTTGCAGCATTAAGTATACAAATAAACTCCAATACGGCTATTGTACAGCTTTTTATGCTGCTTGGGAAGTTTATTGATGGGAAGAATTACCTTTGAAAACAACATCTCGTACTGCGCTCACTAATCCGCCTGTCAAGCATTTAAGGGCTGCTGGCATCGTATATAATGAAAATTGCTAGACCAACAAGAAAATGTCCATGGAAATATAAACAGGAAACCTTATAGACATTTTACAGTAAAACAAAGAAAGCAGAGAGACTCTAACTAAATCAGGCTAGACTAACTATGAAATTTAATCCGACGGGCTTCGCAGATAATATTTATCCAGCTTCTTTCTTTTCTCAGAGAGTTGTTTGTAATTGATATTTTTCATAACTAGCCTGCGGCTTTCAGAATTTATGATATTTTGCTTCACAATAATTTTTCCGTTTCTTGTTAACGGTTTAAAACTTTAATTATTTCTTTATGTATGTGTAACTGAAACTTACCAGTGTGTCTTTGTAATCTTACATCTTATAAATACGTGTCCAATTGAGTTTTACCATTAATGGTACCTTACTACTCACACCAATTAGTGTCTCTAGTACATAAATGGTACTACCGACACCACGGGCAATTTTCTGGGTTTCTACGTAAATTCAAATTAGTGATATGTCAAATAACATGTACGTAATGGTAATACTCAACCTACTCGTATATCAAATGAATTTCCTTTGAGCTTTATACACGTATCCCCGCTATAATTTAACATGATATGTCTTGTGGCATATTTACAAATTTAAAGTACCTATTTATATTTAGAGGAAACCAATTTTTTATTATTTTTATATTCCATTAAAACATTCATTTAGATAGTATATTACTTTGTACGAAAAATAGCTGTATATTATTTATTACATAAATAAAGTAATATTTTTCTTCTAAATTGAACCCCTTTTTGTTATTTTTTTGTATGTGTGCACTGTGCATACATATTCGTTGCGCACCTACATAAATTTGTCTGTCACTATCTCTACTATTATCCTTCTCAGGTAGATACCCTCGGATCAATAGGACACGATTATATTTTTTGTCAATTACTTTTGTGTGTGACTGTACCTTGCGTACACCTGTGATCAATGAATCAAGTTGTTATAGGATTTTTTTGCCGAAGAGTCAAATATATAATATCCACTAAGAATTTTATAAACAAATCCGCTGTTGTGTTATACCTTGGTTAAACATATCTACTGCACAGTAGTGCTTATACAAAATAATTATGTAAATATGTAGTTTAAAACGATCCATATCCTAGTCAATTCATACATTTTGATCACGTTGTCTCTGGAGTGGAACATCACATTTGTATTTATTTATTTACTTCGTGGTTTCGAATAAATCACACAAACATATTTTGGATAATAGGTACATCGCCAAACATTACAACAAGCCGTAATACCAACAAGTTCACTGGTTTCTGTTTCTACCTAGCATAAGCAATAAAGGGATCCATTAATCTTAATTTTTTGTTTGTGGACCTGCCTGAGCACACAACACCACGACTTGCTATTGTTACAAGGCACACTGTCATACAAATAGGACACATAAATACGACATGTCGACTGTGGGATTAAAAGAATTCAATCTTGTTAGACTAAGTTTAACGGAAAATAAGATAAAATATAATTTTAACTTAATACGATTAAGTAAGTAAATAAAATATCTAGGATAATATTTACAAACCACTTTTAGACAATGACATAGAGACAATTCCAAAAAATTAATATACAATAAATAACCTTCTTTTGTCGCGTGGATTGTAGAGTCGATGTCGAAAAGCATAATAAAATAATTCGTGAACATCGCACCGACATCAAAATTAGCTGATGAGTCCTTCTATCCTTTGCCCAAAAAGGTCGAGGGAACAAAAAACGCTTTATTCTGTGGGCAGAATAAAAGAATCTAAACTGCCCTGCCTATTTCGCGCGCGCTGATGTTGTAGGTTGCGCAAACGCAAGGTCGCAGACAATATTGCTGTATTGACGCCTTGCACCACATTGTTGTACGGAATTGTGACATATTACCTATATAGTAAAATATTTTTTTATATTTGATGAGAAATGATAATTAAGATTAAAACATCGAGAACAAATGGGGTTAAAATGTAGAGTTCTACCTAAGTTTAGTAAAAATCAAGTTAGGTAAAATTACCCTTTAGCACCTATAGGCAGACAGCGTATTGCTGTCCTAATAAGGTTGTCATTTGCAATACCCACACTAAAATTCAATCACTCTACCTACTGACTATTACAAATCGTGTAGGTACACCTACCCGGGATAAGAAGCAGCTGGTAAATTCCATAATTTTTTTATCGCTACCTATTCCGAGATGGACAGCATGGAAGTTATAAAACAATAAAAATATATCAAGATAATGATGTGAAATGTTAACAACCATCATAAAATTTAATATCCCTAGATCTACAAGACACAAATCGACCGTGCAAAAAAGAAAACATGATGGATCGACAAGAATCTCAATTTCGAATCGATAGATTGTACCTAAACATTATGTTCAACTAGTTCTTCTCTACCATAATATACTTAGTTCTCTTCCCTACCAGAAAAAAAGTACGTGACTAAAAATAGTTAGTCTACTCTGCCTGTTTCAGAATCTCGAAACCGTTGCTCGAAAATGTGAAACAGGATGATTTATTTTATTTTATGGCCGTGTAATTGCGAGTTTTATTCCCAGAGAGAGCCTCGATAAGATAAATTTCACGAGGAGCAACAGCCTATCCCACTCTATTATATCGGTCGTCGTCGGCCGGGTGCGTTCAAATTAATAATAATAACTCGATTACGGCGCGAGTCATCGACCTTCGAAAAATCTGACCTGCCCGCGCACCGCAAGGTTGCGAGCTAGCAAGGCGTCGCCTCGCTCCAACATTTTTAGTTTTTAAACGTTACCCAAGGATTGTTTGAATTTCGAACATCTGAAACATAGTTATGTCGGTTAGGTTTAATTTAATTATTTTCTATATGTTAAATTATGCGTTATTTTGTGGTTATTTTGCGAGAAAATAACCTATTTTACCTTTTACGGCATACGAGTCTAAATATTGCCACTATTTTTTATTAAGAGTTATTTTTACTCAGTGAAAGTAACAAAACGAAAATAAATTATCAAAAATGGGTGGTCATATTTGGTCTCGTATGCGATAATGGTAGTTCGTAGTTGCAAAAATCACGACTTAACTAATATAAGTCTATACTTGTCCTTTTCTATCACGAGAGAACAGAAAGGGACGGGAATCATTTTAGACAAGATTTAGTTAAGTTGTGCCTTCACGAATCGATACCAATAACAATCCTCATGCAGGGCAGTGTTTGCGAAATCGTACGTAACTTACAAGTTCACACCACGTTATCGGTTGTTTTCACAAACATATTTATGCAAAACATTGCGAGAATGCGAAAGTGTTATCGTGCATTCGCCTCAGATAAACCAATATCTTGATTGCTGCTGGCGCGCATTATAATATGACTGTTTTCGAGACCTTTACGCGTATTGGATTGGGTGATCGCAAGGTGAACTTGGCTTGCAAAACCTCCGACTGGATAGGCCAACATTGATTTTTGCACAGGTCAGTAAATGCCAGGGAACTTTGAAGGTGATTTTATAAAAACTCGGTTTTACTGGACAGGTACCTAATTGGTAGGTTTTTGTTTAAAAGTCATATACCTACCTACCTACTTTCGCAATATGTCTGGTTAACTACTGTAGATGTTTTTTTTTTTTAGAGAAGCAGATTACAGGGATATGCATAACTCAAAACTCTCCATAAGGTACCTTTGCACGTGGAACGTAACAAATAATAAATCGTCGTCGTGTGATGGAACGTGTTGTTCATGGAACGAAACGCAATTTGCTCGCGACGTCTCTACTACGCCTAATGATGGCGGTTTACAATGGGAGTACATATACATACCGTACATGGTTATTTATTGTTTTAACCAGGGGAACCGAATCAAAACACTGTAGTTATTATAATTTGACCTGCACCGTTATTATATAATTTTATTTTCTTACACATAAAGAGCAAACCCTTTATTTAATGTAAGTAAGCTAAGCACCAAAAATAAATACAGTGTTTCAGATTCAACTGGTGTTTCCTATTTAGGTACCTACAATAAAATAAAATTTTGTGGAAGGACTTACTATCTAATAAAATTTAGATTAGACGACAACTCACTAGAAACCCCATTAGGTACATGTTGTTTCTAGTACCAGGTTGCCAAAAACGGTATATGAGATCGAAGGTAAAAGAATTTCCATACAAACACCCCGATCCAATTACTTGTCGCGCCATATAACCAAGCTACTCATACATCAATGCCTTATACCGGGACTTCCAGGTATAATTATTTTCATCAGAGCTGTTTTTATCGCGAGCAGAACAAACGAGGTCGTCGAGGTGAACAGCCCCCCAAGGAAAGCCGTTGACCCCGTGTCCGCGTCAACTGTCAACGGGTGGGGGGTGCAACGGACCAAAATCCTGCCCGTATTCTATTCTAATTCTATACACTTCTATGAAGTTCTAGACAGGATAAGCTATAGAAGTTTAAAAACGTTAAAGTTTATTAAAACAAGCTTTTTTTACCTAACCTACAAACATTTTAGTAGGCATTTTACTCGCTCGTCAACTAAACAAAATCGGGTGAATTTCCTTCTTATTCAATTTTCAAATTTGCATTAGTTTATTTATCCTAAAGGAAACCCCTGGGCAAAAATACAGTCTGCGGTTTACAGCCAAGCTTTGCACAGTAGGTATATATTTGTAGGTAGGTATAGATAGATGGTATAGTAGGTATGTGCGTCATAATTATGACAATGCTATCTTGGTCTTGGTGGAGGGTAACGACTCCTCTTCAAGGAAAGGCGTCGACCTTCCGCCCGCCCGCAAGAGGCCACGAAACTTGGAATAACCTCGTGTTAACAAGTAAGTAGGTATTAAATTAGCAGGTCTTTAGTCAGAGCAATCAGGGTAAAATGTGGTTGCCGTGCGATGAAGCATTAAAATATCGTCAACCAATCTACCCGCAGGTGTCGTAAAAGTCAACTAAGGGATAAGTCCAGAAAATGGGCACTGGGAAAATCTTGCACTTGCCAATTTGCCTGCCAAGAGTGGCGAGTATAGCAAGCAAGCAGAAGTTAGCAGTGAACTATTCCGGCTGATAATGTGTTTGACGAACGAGTCATATAGCGCAAGTCTTCAATTACACGGGCCCCTTCCTCAAGGCAAACTATTGACCTCTTTACACGTCGTCCTTACATAGGGTCGGATGAGGCGGAAATCACACCAATAATTTATTTGTACAGAGTTCAGTGGATTGCTTCAAAATTGCTTTTGAAAGTAGAAAGCCTTGGGCTGTTTATGAAATGTCGGACGCATCGTCATCGTAAGTAACTTTCTCACTTCGTGCTCCATAACTTATACGTTATGTTATAATGATAGGTACGTAGATGTACATCTATTTGACCATCACTTTGTAGCAATACTTATCGTACCTAGTTGAAAACCTTCGATATAAAAAAGTTTTCGATGTGCGAAACGAAAAGTAGAGCCCATTCGAAACTCAGACAAGTCGGAAAAAACTTTCGCCCTAATTGTACAACAGTTGCGCCATATTTAATAGATTATCACGTAGGGTTATACGATAAGGAACCAAGTTTTCTCTACGGTAAACAAACCATTGTTCGTAATGAACCGCTGGTTCAACTCGTTCAGCAGTTGTGGTTGGCAATGGGCCAACTTGGAAACAACTGTCTGAGACCGACAACTGTTATTGGATTGATTATTAGCTAGAGAAATGCCATGCTATGAGATTTTGATCTTATCTAAAGGAAAAGTGAATGAGCCTGCTTTTTGGCGGCCACGTTTTTTTGCATGGTATGTATATACCTACTTTCTTTGTATAGTCGGTTGGTACTGTTCGTCCTATTATAGCTAGTTTAGTTAGTCAATTATTATATCCAGAGCGTGGTTGCCGGACGGTGTGTTTTAATTTTCCAACTTCTATTTTGATTGATTGTGATTCCTCGCAGCTCCAACAGCTCGCACTTCATAAAATCGTCTCCATTCTAAACGTAAGAATTTAAGCCAAGTAGGTACCTATAGCTTATGCGTTAGCCGGTTAGTGGGTATTAGACGGTTCTGGCGGAATGCCAAGTCGGAAACTAACTGACAAGCCTTGAAAACTGTCCTCAGTAGATCGTCTATTAGCGAACTTGACTAAACTTTATGTTTACTTCGTAAGTAAGTTACAATCCTTTTCATTTGCGAAATGAACTTATAGGTACAGCTTAATTTAGTTAGCAAAATGTCTTTAACTATTCGGAAAACAAAGTTGAAATGGTATTATATTAGGCAAAAGGTAAAATAGTTATAATAATAATGTAATTTTATTACTTATCTTCACGATGATCTTATCTAACTATACAATGAACTGCCTCTATTTTTTACAAGGAAAACCCACGGAGGTGCGGGTTATAAAGACCAATTTAAAAGCACTCGTTATAAATAATTAGTCATGTTAAGCTGTTAAGAAATTAGATTTTTATTATGTCACGATTAAGGCATGCATGCCTTTTGTGTTGTAGAATAATCTACTTAACGTAACTTCGAGCATTCTAAATAAAGATATGAAAATAAAATAGTTGCGCTGATTATAATAATTAAGTAATAGTTTATTTTATCCTTCCCCGTTTGAGATAAATGCTTTAATTTAAATTTAATAAAATTACAATTTTGCTGTGACAGGAATACTTTACTTATAAGGTTCTTTTGAATAATTGGAATAGTTCCAAGATATGGTACTTTTTGAATTAAATCTTTTAGATCCCAAGTACAGTCAACTAAAGCTTTTCATTGCAAAAATCAGTTTTAATGGAAGCACAGATGTTTACAAAATTCAATCCTGGTCACACAATAAGCGGAGGATGACTGTACGGAATAATAAAGCAAGTATAGAGTAGACACCTATAAACAACTAGACTGTAACTAAAAAGGGGGTACTTTCAACAGCCTCGTAAATCAGAGACCTAACTATAGGGACTTAATTAAAGTAAAGAATAGGTACTAATATTTATTTTGTCGATCGATAGCTTGTCCGTATGTAAAGCTCGAATGTCGAATAACATAAAATTTACTGTGACTGATTGATACTTAAAATCAATAATTTTTCACATTTCGACCTATTTAGATATTTGTTTTGTTTTTGGGTGGTCAGAAACAGAGCCCATTTCTAAATTATACCTATCTAGCTAGCTACATAAACTATTGACTATTGTAAATAGGAACCCCATACGTACCTACAAGATCTCTCTACTCCCTCTACTCTATCTATATTACTAATAGTGATAGAACTTGGATAGAACACAGACTAAAAAGACTTAGTGTAGTTATTTACGTGACCAGTTACGGAAGAATATAGTACATATAGCGATTGAATTTTAAACTTTTTAAATAGCACGCGAAAATACTTTTTAAATAACACGAAATAGGACTTGGAACAAACACTGTATGATTAAGGCCAGTGCTTCAAAAATGCTTTTATCTTTCGAAATTTAAACTTTTTACGGACAGGAAATATGATACGATAGAGATGATGATATTGATCACAGGGTTGCATGGTGTAGGTATGATGGAGTGCAGACAAAGGGGTGCTGACCCCATACCCCTCGCCTCGCCACATAGGGTGTAACCAAACGTCATTATCAATATACCAAACCTAGGCAAATAAGATGAAATATACCTACATTAGGTACGAAATCGGGAATCTTTGTGGGCTTATAACTTTTGAACTTTAAGACATACATACATGAAATTTTGAAGATTCGCTGACATTCACGAGCTCGCTTCATGTTATGAATTTGAGCCTTCTGCGTTTTATGAGTTCTGAAATATCAGGGGGTCAAAAGTGCTCTGAAGTGGTTCGAGAAAAGGATGGTACGGCCGTGCCCGCTAGCTCGACTTGGCGGAGGCACTCCGTGCCTCCAGATATCGAAAATTTTGCTAGTTGGGATTTAGGTATATTTCATCTTATTTGCCTAGGTTGGTATATTGATAATGACGTTTGGTTACACCCTATGTGGCGAGGCGAGGGGTATGGGGTCAGCACCCCTTTGTCTGCACTCCATCATACCTACACCATGCAACCCTGTGATCAATATCATCATCTCTATCGTATCATATTTCCTGTCCGTAAAAAGTTTAAATTTCGAAAGATAAAAGCATTTTTGAAGCACTGGCCTTAATCATACAGTGTTTGTTCCAAGTCCTATTTCGTGTTATTTAAAAAGTATTTTCGCGTGCTATTTAAAAAGTTTAAAATTCAATCGCTATATGTACTATATTCTTCCGTAACTGGTCACGTAAATAACTACACTAAGTCTTTTTAGTCTGTGTTCTATCCAAGTTCTATCACTATTAGTAATATAGATAGAGGTAGAGGGAGTAGAGAGACTTGTAGGTACGTATGGGGTTCCTATTTACAATAGTCAATAGTTTATGTAGCTAGCTAGATAGGTATAATTTAGAAATGGGCTCTGTTTCTGACCACCCAAAAACAAAACAAATATCTAAATAGGTCGAAATGTGAAAAAATTATTGATTTTAAGTATCAATCAGTCACAGTAAATTTTATGTTATTCGACATTCGAGCTTTACATACGGACAAGCTATCGATCGACAAAATAAATATTAGTACCTATTCTTTACTTTAATTAAGTCCCTATAGTTAGGTCTCTGATTTACGAGGCTGTTGAAAGTACCCCCTTTTTAGTTACAGTCTAGTTGTTTATAGGTGTCTACTCTATACTTGCTTTATTATTCCGTACAGTCATCCTCCGCTTATTGTGTGACCAGGATTGAATTTTGTAAACATCTGTGCTTCCATTAAAACTGATTTTGCAATGAAAAGCTTTAGTTGACTGTACTTGGGATCTAAAAGATTTAATTCAAAAAGTACCATATCTTGGAACTATTCAATTATTCAAAAGAACCTTATAAGTAAAGTATTCCTGTCACAGCAAAATTGTAATTTTATTAAATTTAAATTAAAGCATTTATCTCAAACGGGGAAGGATAAAATAAACTATTACTTAATTATTATAATCAGCGCAACTATTTTATTTTCATATCTTTATTTAGAATGCTCGAAGTTACGTTAAGTAGATTATTCTACAACACAAAAGGCATGCATGCCTTAATCGTGACATAATAAAAATCTAATTTCTTAACAGCTTAACATGACTAATTATTTATAACGAGTGCTTTTAAATTGGTCTTTATAACCCGCACCTCCGTGGGTTTTCCTTGTAAAAAATAGAGGCAGTTCATTGTATAGTTAGATAAGATCATCGTGAAGATAAGTAATAAAATTACATTATTATTATAACTATTTTACCTTTTGCCTAATATAATACCATTTCAACTTTGTTTTCCGAATAGTTAAAGACATTTTGCTAACTAAATTAAGCTGTACCTATAAGTTCATTTCGCAAATGAAAAGGATTGTAACTTACTTACGAAGTAAACATAAAGTTTAGTCAAGTTCGCTAATAGACGATCTACTGAGGACAGTTTTCAAGGCTTGTCAGTTAGTTTCCGACTTGGCATTCCGCCAGAACCGTCTAATACCCACTAACCGGCTAACGCATAAGCTATAGGTACCTACTTGGCTTAAATTCTTACGTTTAGAATGGAGACGATTTTATGAAGTGCGAGCTGTTGGAGCTGCGAGGAATCACAATCAATCAAAATAGAAGTGTTGGAAAATTAAAACACACCGTCCGGCAACCACGCTCTGGATTATAATAATTGACTAACTAAACTAGCTATAATAGGACGAACAGTACCAACCGACTATACAAAGAAAGTAGGTATATACATACCATGCAAAAAAACGTGGCCGCCAAAAAGCAGGCTCATTCACTTTTCCTTTAGATAAGATCAAAATCTCATAGCATGGCATTTCTCTAGCTAATAATCAATCCAATAACAGTTGTCGGTCTCAGACAGTTGTTTCCAAGTTGGCCCATTGCCAACCACAACTGCTGAACGAGTTGAACCAGCGGTTCATTACGAACAATGGTTTGTTTACCGTAGAGAAAACTTGGTTCCTTATCGTATAACCCTACGTGATAATCTATTAAATATGGCGCAACTGTTGTACAATTAGGGCGAAAGTTTTTTCCGACTTGTCTGAGTTTCGAATGGGCTCTACTTTTCGTTTCGCACATCGAAAACTTTTTTATATCGAAGGTTTTCAACTAGGTACGATAAGTATTGCTACAAAGTGATGGTCAAATAGATGTACATCTACGTACCTATCATTATAACATAACGTATAAGTTATGGAGCACGAAGTGAGAAAGTTACTTACGATGACGATGCGTCCGACATTTCATAAACAGCCCAAGGCTTTCTACTTTCAAAAGCAATTTTGAAGCAATCCACTGAACTCTGTACAAATAAATTATTGGGTGATCGCAAGGTGAACTTGGCTTGCAAAACCTCCGACTGGATAGGCCAACATTGATTTTTGCACAGGTCAGTAAATGCCAGGGAACTTTGAAGGTGATTTTATAAAAAACTCGGTTTTACTGGACAGGTACCTAATTGGTAGGTTTTTGTTTAAAAGTCATATACCTACCTACCTACTTTCGCAATATGTCTGGTTAACTACTGTAGATGTTTTTTTTTTTTAGAGAAGCAGATTACAGGGATATGCATAACTCAAAACTCTCCATAAGGTACCTTTGCACGTGGAACGTAACAAATAATAAATCGTCGCGTGCAGATTGACGTTTTCGTTCCATG
>JARACY010004020.1:0-29253 GCA_029255725.1 Scrobipalpa atriplicella | reverse complement strand
TTGAATTTGTTCACATTTTGTTAACACCTGTGTAAATAATTCCAAAATGTGAATGAGACTTTGAATGCTACAAACAGATGCGTTGGTGGTGTAATGGTCAGCATAGTTGCCTTCCAAGCAGTTGATCCGAGTTCGATTCTCGGCCAACGCATAACTTTTACTAATACCTTAAGACGTAATTAGCTTGACATTGTAGACCGATGCTGAAATACCACTGAATTATTTGAAAGAAATACCTATATTGAATCAGTTTAATGTTATTTGAACAAATGCGGGTTCAACTGTTTAACACAATCAGTAACGCATGTGAGATCGTGTTCCGTGTTTCAGCAATGTCTGCGTTATTTTCAATGGCCTTCAATCAATATCACACAGCTATTAAAATAGGCATTTCAGGCTATGAAAAATAGGCCGAAGAATTGCCGAGTTCAAGCGTTTCGTTCGTCGTATGACGCAGAGTTCATTTTTACCGTTGAATTATCAATACCAATGTTTTTTTTTTACAACTTAAAATAATTTCAAATTTAGTACCTAACAGCGTGGAGTAATAATAACATAATAAGCAACAGCAAAACACACGTTTGTAACAAAGTTATAATCTGCTGTTTTTCAAGTTCGAAACTCTGCCAAGTTGCAAAGAATAAGCAGTTTATGAGCCACAAAACACGTTGGTATCGATCAGTCAACGTAAAAACGGGAGTTTGTACAATCTGTCACTAAATCAACCCTTCTCCTTCCAGGTGCTCTCTTCGGTGGAATGGCAGGCGGAGCAGCCATGCGGCACGGCAGACGCAGAGTCCTCTCCCTAGCTGCAGCCCCATGCAGTCTATCATGGCTGCTGACAGTGGTAGCTACTTCAGTTAGGATGATGTGTGTGACAGCCTTCTTGGGGGGATTCTGCTGCTCCATACTTACCATGCTGTCTCAGGTAAGATCCAGCCATGGGCGTACCCTGCAGTGTCTTAGGGGTGGGGCAAAATATAAACTTATTGCGAGCGTAACGAGCGCAAGATTTGCCGTTACTAGGTATAAATAAGCAAATAATACACGATACTGATCGAGGTACTATCACGAGATCACGAGATCCCACCCATCCCATCCCACATTACTGATCAATGGCGCAGCGAGTGTGAAATGTGACGTTATTGATAGAGGTATAATTACTTATCTATATCGCGAGGGCAGTGAGCGTGAGTTTTATAGAGGTATATTAACTTATATGGCGAACTTAGCGAGCGTGAAACTTTGCATTGCCGAATAACTCATATAGCTAGCGCAGCGAGCGCACGATTTCATGTTGTTTATAGAAATACTTATGGAAATTCATATCGCGAGCGAAGCGGGCGCAAGGTTTCACGTTATTGATCGACTTGATAATGACAGTTTCTCTACTATTTAAATAAATTAATAAGAAGGTAATTTTGTTGCTTCCCAAATGCTCTGCTTCTGATCCTTAAATTTAAATCCAAAACTTGGCAATGAATTCTACAAAAGGAGTTAAAATCTCAATCGAGTTTTAAGTTTAAACCGTTTAATTTTCAATTCAACATCCAACAAGCGATTGTTCAACATTACACGAATTTTGTCAAAATCTGTCTAACAAGAATTATCTCGCGATCTCTTTATATTTCCTACAGCAAATTGGGGTAAAATAGACCCTATTGCCTTGAAATAAGATCGAGGGATAAAATTGTCTGAGCCAAGCCAAAGTAATTTTCGGGTGACCCGCATACTTTTGACACGGTAGGGTGACAAAAAGTTTTCTACATTTTGGGGATAAATTAACTCTGGGCAATAAATCATTTTCAATTTTATAGCTACTAATTTTTCTGTTTTTAAAGAACACATCCATATAATCGATATCTAGATTCTGTCTTTTATTAGTGGTAGTTGCAAAAATCATATGTCAGAGGCTTCTTCTTCTTGGCTTGTGGGTATCGAGTCGGTCGACCCGTTGAACCTTGGTGTCCGAGGCTTATTTGACGGTTTATGAAAGTTGATATCTGTCTATTTATACTTTGTGAGATTTTCCTCAGTATGGTTAGGACAATGCAGGCTGAACCCACCTGTTTGTGTGGAAGAAAACGGATTCCGTGCTTCGGAGGGCACGTTAAGCCGTCGGTCCCGGTCACTGTTTCTAATAGTGGTCGTTATTGATCAATGTTGCTCTGCGTCCGTAGGAATTACCTCAAAAAAACCCTACACGTGACCCCGGGTGGTGCCAAAAGTGCAACTAAAACCGGCTGCAGCACCTGTCCTCTGGACCTCGCAGCAAAATAATGCCATACGATTAATAATAATAATAATTCCAGCTATTTGTCGGAGAATTTTCTTTCTAAAATCTCATAAAATCGCCATATCCTTTACTTATGCTTATAGCTTAGTCACCCCACTCATAATTGATAAAGTCCAAAACTGAAAGTAAGTTGGAAGTTCCCTCGTTCTCCTCTTAAGCCGCCGCGCCTAATTTCCAAAATTCCGTCCGAGGAACTTTTATGTTAACGATAAAATTATTATTTATTAGTTTTCGGATGAAAATTTAACGAGATCCCCCCCTGTTTGTTTTATTAAATATTCAGCCGCCTGCGATAATATAAGTTTTTAATACGTTATTGCGCAATTTTCCAAGTTTTGTTTGCCGTCCATCTTGTAGGCATCTTGTCTCTAAGGTGTAGTGGTTTGAGTCTCTCAATTCAAATACGAGGTCGTGGGTTTGATTTCCATTGGTGATACAATTAGCTCTCTCAGTTTTGCTGTCTGAGATTAACCTATTTACTGTTACTAAATTAATATCTTTATGAAATTGTTTTTAGTTTTCTGAGTACAATGCAGGCAGAATCACATTATTGCTTACCTTTAATAAAAGCAATTGCACTAAATTCCAATTGAATGTTTTAAATCGCTGTTTTTGACAGTGGTCTTTCCACGAATGTAAATGGCGGTTGAAAATTCCTCGGGTCATTTGTCTTATAAACCACAAACAAGAAGATACATTACGACCGGATTTTCAAAGTTTTGTTGTATAGGTGGTCCATCTTGCACGCTTGGCATATTGCCCAGCAATTTCCTTACGTGAACAATATTCCATTTGGCAACCAGTGTGCCAAGCAGTACATTTCTCTTGCACTAAACGAGCTCTCCTTGCACTAAACGATCTATTAGCCATTACGCTTTTTATAGCTTTTTAAACAATTTATAGAGTTCTTTATTTTAGAAATTTGGCATACATAGTGATGTCCCAATTTTCAAATCTCATCTAAGTTAAATTTTTGGTATGACTTCGGACATTAGTGTTGAAGAAGAACAGAAATTTCAGCCGTGTACTAGAAAACCATTTTCTCCATTCAAAATATCGTTCAATCCTTGGTATAATTATTTATCAAAAGTTAGTTTAACGATTATCACACAAATTTTGTATTTATAGGTAGGCTAATCCTGCAATTTTGAATGATCGGAAATAATCACGATATTTTCTTTAATTTCAGGTCTACATCAGCGAGATATCCGTGCCGGACATCCGCGGCTGCCTCTCTGCCGTCCTCAAGATCGTCGGCCATCTTGGAGTTCTGTTCAGCTTCACCATCGGCGCCTACCTCGACTGGCAACAACTCGCCCTTTGCATATCAGCTGCTCCTTTACTTCTCTTCTGTACTGTGCTTTACATACCAGAAACTCCAAGTTTTCTAGTTTTAGCTGGGAGGGACGAAGAGGCGTACAAAAGTCTGCTTTGGTTGCGTGGACCGGATTCAGATGTTGATCAAGAGCTAGCAACGATAAAAACAAATGTATTAGCTAGCAAGAACTTCAGTCAGCGCCAAAGTCAGATGTCTGGAAGTCAGTTGATCAGTTCATTGGACGTTAGGACTATGAATAGGTTGTTGGGACCTATTCTTGTGACGTGTGGTTTGATGATGTTCCAAAGATTCTCAGGTGCTCACGCGTTCTCTTTTTATGCTGTGCCGATTTTCAGAAAGACTTTTGGAGGTATGAATCCTCACGGAGCTGCTATAGCGGTTTCTTTTGTACAATTGCTTGCGTCATGTCTATCAGGTTTATTGATAGACACTGTTGGAAGATTACCTCTATTGATAGTAAGCTCTGTCTTAATGTCCATGGCTTTAGCTGGCTTTGGAAGCTATGCGTACTACGAAGAAGTCCATCGTAATCAAAGAATTCAGAACGTAATGTTCCATCAGACTGTAGGTCAGAACGACTGGATCCCTTTGCTTTGTGTGTTGGTGTTCACTATAGCATTCTCTTTGGGTATGAGTCCGATATCCTGGCTGCTGATTGGAGAGCTATTTCCTCTTGAATACAGGGCTTTCGGAAGCGCAATGGCAACGGCTTTTAGCTACCTCTGCGCTTTTGTAGGGGTGAAAACCTTCGTGGACTTCCAACAAGCTTTAGGCCTCCACGGAGCGTTTTGGCTTTACGCATCCATAAGTGTCGGTGGGTTGTGTTTCGTCGTGTGCTGTGTTCCAGAAACGAAAGGGAAGGATCTGGACGAAATGGACCCGAATTATGTCCAAAGTTTGTCGCCGAAGAGGTAAGTCGGATTAGATAGGGGATTCGTGCTTACTTGGAGTATTAAAGTAAATTAAGTAGGAGTTGAAAGCTTGGTGACGTAAAGGTAGAGATAGGCAATTGGCACTTGTAACGGTCGAGTAAGTAGATGACCCTCCAGAATCTGGGAAGCAAAGTTGAATAGAACGTAAGGATTTAGATAAGAAATGTAGGTCTGACTTGTCAATTCTATATGAAAAGATGAACACCAAAACGCTGGTTTTAAAACCTAGACGTTTCCAAGTAAGTTCGATACCCTTTAGTGTCCCAATATGTAAATGTAGGAACAAAAAATATCGAATCCACCGCAAAGTTTTGGCTGTGCTTATTACAATTTTTTAACAAAATGAAGTATTGCCACTTAATTTTATGGTGGTCTTCATAATTGTGTAGGGAGTCTAGAGAAATAATAAATATCAAGTATATACTCGCATATCCAATCCATATCTTCGGACATTTCATTTGAAGCTTCGTGTTAGTAAGAAGTAAAATCATAATAATAATATTTAAAATATTCTCAAAATATATATCCAAAATGTTTGTAATTTTCATCTGTAATAAAAACTAAAAAAGGTGTTATATCAACTTTGACAAGTAAAAACACATTAACTGCACATAATAGCATACTGATATTGTTCTTACTAGCACGATAAGTTTCTAAAACGATTTTCTAATTTTAAGATTGCAGTGGTCCATTCTTTACCTCTCTAACTTAACTTCCCTATAAATTCTTATTATAAGTAAATTATTAGAAATTATTAGAAATATACAGGGTGTTAATTTAATTGCGTGCCATAGCTTAAGGGGTGTTTCAGTAACATATAAGGAGCCCATAAAAAATATAAAAAAAATATTCAACTCAATATATCAAATAACCAAAAGCCGGTATATTATGATTTCAAGAGCTGCGCCTACCTCTTGTGCTATAACCGAGTGCGCGCGAGTCGCTATCATTGGTCGATGCGACTCGCAAGTCGCGCGGTATTGGTTATAGCACGAGAGGTAGGCGCAGCTCTGGGAATCATCATAAATACCTACCGACTTTTGTTTTACATATTTTTTGTGTTGGATTTTTTGAAATATTTTTAATAGGCTCCTTTTACGTTACTGAAACACCCTCTAAGCTATGGCACGCAATTAAATTAACACCCTGTATAATTATATTTCCTCTGATTAGTGAATGAATATCTTTCTGTAAATTTATCTATGGATTAATCTTTTATCGAGCTTTCCTACCTTTACTCTATGACAATAACTTTAAGACAATAATTAAATAAAATCTCTATTGTAATGTAATTTAGTCTAGAATCTGTTGAGCCCCTGAAATATATTCTATTCTCCATTAATTAGTAATGTTTTGCCTTAAATAAACAAAATAAAAAATTTAGCTGGTTTAACATTACAAGCTAGAACCAAATAAATATTTTCTGGTCTCCAATTTTGTATTCATCAATATTTCTGTAACTTTTTTTTGTGTGTCATGCCTTATGAGATAAGAAAAAAGTAAGTATAGTTGTCATGTCAATATACATAAAGTACCGATACAAATTATTATTTTTATCTAGCGAAATGTCCATGTTAAATTCATAAAATTTTGCTTTTTGAAGTATATTGCAAAAATCAGTTATATAGGTATATGTCATCGTAACATTGCAAAAACCGTTAGATTATAATCTATCTTAGGAAATTTATAATCTAACCTAACCTAACCTACCGAAAGTTTATAAACTGACAAGTAAGTTTGTAAACTAACAGTTGTTACAATGACATATATATATATATATATAACATACACTTTTTGTAATACGCTCTTACTCGTTTAAAAAATCATAAAAGTTTAAATACTTATTTTAATTTGCGATAGTTAATAGTAAAATATTGTGTTTGAAATTAGTTCTTATTACATTATGGATTAAGGGGAACAAACAATATTTTGTTTGTTTAATATTATCATTTAATATATAAATATATACATTGTTAAAAAGTATTTATGACAATACAATTAATACCTTAGCGAAAATGTGCATTATTTTGCAGTTATTTAGTAGCTAAAAAATTAAAATACCTACAATAAATTAACATTATTTGTTAAATCTTTTAAGTAGAAGGAAAAGGGTTGAAGGGATTTTTAACAACAAAAAACGAATACACCTCGGACACTACATATTATGCCATATCAGATGTTTTGCCTCCAAAATAATGGTATTTATCTTTCAATTTATGTGATTTTATTTATTAAAATAAAAGGCATAAACCCCGCAATCATTGTAATATTACTCATATGAAAATGCCTAGATTAAATTGTTTATTTGCAAAAGTAGGTAAAAATAGACATAATTTGATTTCAAAATTATTTAAACAGATTAAAATAAATTTAATAGACAAATTAATAGGTTGTGAATTTATACATTTTCTAGATTTTTATAATAATAAAAATATTAAAAGAATTATTAAAAAAAAAGAAATAAAATATAGTGTCGCTTTGTAAGTTCCCTTTGAATCTGCTTGCTTGCATATTAATTGATCAAGATATGAGAAGTCTGTTAAATATTATTGTTAAATCCAAACAGATTTCTAATATTCAGAATAAGATTGTACCGAAGAAAAAATTACGTTAATGATAATGTGTGAGTGTTACTGGTATTATACCTACAATTGATTTTGTTGCGTTTTAATTTGACTAAAATAACAGGAAATGAATATTTTCTTTGAAAATAATGTAATGTGTGAGTGATAGATTGTTATTTTTAATGAATTTAATATTTTAAGTCTTAATTTAATACTTTTTATTGATATAATTTATCTTATTATAACTTTGTATCCGCTGATGTACTGAACTGAGATAAAAAATAACTATTCTAACATCTCCATAAAAAATGTATCTTTCCGTTACTCCAATTTGTCATAAACAATAGTATATATAATCGCATTTTGATGTGTATATTTATTTTATTATTCTAAAATAGATTTATATAAGTGACATATGAATGTGCTCGTAATTTTTTTGCGTGTATGGAAATGTTACCTTTTTGTTGATTAGTGGTTTGCGTACTTGAGTACTGATCTTAGCTGTTAAGGCTTAGCCTTTAGCTATTGTGCTGTGGTAGTAATGTGTGCCTGTTTCTATTCAAATTCTAGACTTAGGTAATATATGTGAGCTAATAGTAATTATAATTTATTTAAAAAAATGTGTGAGATTAAATTGCACTTACAAATTTTGGCGTGTTTCATGCATTTTTTTTTTTTTTTTTAAATAATATGCCAATGCTTTTGTGAAATTGTTACAACATTCTAGGTAAAATAAAAACTTTGAATATTCAACATTTTCTCAAAATTCACATATTGTCTGAAAATGAGTTTTCGTTTGCCATAAAATTGGTTTAATAATTATTTTGATATATGAAAAAGCTCACGTTAAAAATTATATTAATTAAGATAGATAAGATAGAAGGCTTTAACTAGCTTAGTGTTTCCTAACAAGACTTTAGATTGTACAAAATAAATACAATTCAACTGAGTACCTATTAAAAACCGTGTACCTACTCAATCAAAATGTTTTTTTATTGAATACATTAAAACACTGCTAATAATAATAAACATAAATGCTTTTTCTGAAATGTATTCTAAAATTAAATATTATCTTATCAAAATGTGACAAGAGAAAATTATGACAATAAAATTATCATAATAAACATAAATGACAATAAAGTTTACTAAATTGATTCTTGTATTAATTATTTTGTAAATTTAGGATCATGTTTCATGTAATTAATGCTGAAATGCCTAAATAATGTAATAAATTAGATTGATTTGTTATGTGTCGTTTTATTTAACAACCATTCTTGTTTAAAATAAAATTTAAGTAATATTATCTTTACGAAATAATAACAAACATATAATAAATAAAAACATTGTTACCCTACTAGGCCATGACATGACTTGGCCATCTTTTTCTGTAAATAGTATCCCCATCTAGTTAATAATGCTGACACTAGCTAATAAAGCAAACGTTCCAACTTCCAAGCACGAAGCTAGTTCCAAAAACTTTCCATAGATGGCACTGTAGAAGTTCAACTACTGCTTCATAGATGGCGATACTAACTTTTTTTATGGGCAATATTTTATTGTTCGGATATGCCTACAAAGGGTAGTTTTCTCACTCCCCTGGGAATAAAAGTCAAGTGGCTGGATCCGATATGATGAACAAATTATACCCAACACGTGACCTAGGGGCTGATAAAAAATTATTTTGAATTTATTAGGGCCAATTGAAGGGGATTTATTTTAATTCGACTTTAAATGTTTGCTTAGCTTGATGGGGTGGTAAAAATATTGATTGCAATTCAGTACTGCAAATGACACGATTTAATTAATATTAGTCCATGTTACTTTCTATTAAGAAGGAACAGAAAGAGAAGGCAATAATTTTATTCTCATCAGACTTAGCAACTCAGTAGACATAGCGAAAACACGCTTTTATGAGGTCGTTGACGCTCTGTCTAGACTTAAAAGATTCGTGCGTGACTATTATACATTGTATGTAGGTATGTAAAAAACATCAATAAAAGACACATGTAAACAATTTGTAATAACTTTATTTAAAGCCTAATCACTTTACTTTAGAATTCACTTTTTGCCAATCTCTGAAAGCCCCAATGGCCTTCAAGACATCTTCAGCGAATATCTTCGGTAGCTGGAAGGCGAAGAAATGCCCGCCTTCTTCTAAGACTGTGGTGTTCAGGAGATTGGGGAACTTCAGGCGTATGATGGACGGCGGCTGGTAAGCAATCTCGTATTTGGCTTGGATGGCCCAGGTTGGCACTGTCGTTGGGATGCTGGAATATAATAAATCGTTATTATCGTGTCACTATAGCAATATAGATTATCATCTGTAATAACCCTCAAAACTTGTCAGACGTGGCGGAACGACTTTTATTTAGGTCGTTTTTGCTCTGCCTACCCCTCTAGGGATAAAGGCGTGATTTGTGTATGTATGTATGTATGTATGTTATTAATAACCTGTTGAAAATATACTGGTTGTTGTTGGGTGTATAAACATAACTTTAGCAAACTTTCGACTGTGAACCTACTCATAAAACAGAAAATTGTGCAAATCATTTTGTATGGAAGGACCATTGCTTTTTTTTCCTTGGGGAAAATTAATTTTCATGGGTAGGATCACACCTGATTGTTTGATCACCAATTTTTTTTGTACTCTGTAGAAGGTATGATCACAAGTTGGGGGGCTGATAAAAAAAGCGATGATTTTCATTTCGATGGTGTCAAAATTCTCTCTGGAATAGTTTTAAACGCGCACACCAAAGCATTAAAACATAATTTTAGTCATAAAGGTACCATTTTTTGTCCCTGTGAGAATACAATCCACAACATTTGAAATTCAGAATCCAAGGGAGATAGAGCAAACTGTTCTATAGAACTTCAATGAGAAAAGCAAAAAGACGTGGATCATAAGTTGACAATAAATATTTTTCACCTGTCAAGTTTCAATCCCAAGTGTCTCTTATTAAAACTCTCAGCATACAGCCTCATAGACGTCGTAATGGACTGAGTACTCCAGTAGACCATGAGATTGTCGATCAGCTGTTCCTTAGTGAAGTGTTTGGTGAGGCCACCATCTTGAGAAGACTTGAGAGTCTTGTCCGTCCATGTGGAGAATTTCTCCAGGATGTAGGCGAGGAGACCGGCTGGAGAATCCGAGAGGGCCACTCCTGGCAGAAATGAAAAATAAAATTATTCTACCATTTAACGAGTTTACATAGCTTTGTGATAATTCTAGCTTATATCGTTAAATTATACGGGGTGTAAGGGACAGCGTCCCGCAACCTTATAGGGGTTGCTCAGACAACCAAACTGAAAAAAATTGCTTTTTCGCAACAATTTGTATGGAAAAGCAAATTTTTTTTTTTTCATTTCCTGAATAAAAAAACCTGGTGATAGTTGTTCAGTTTCGTTGACTGAGCAACCCCTATAAGTTTGCGGGACGCTGTCCCTTACACCCGGTATAATTCATTTCTGAAAAATATTTCATACACAAATTGTATCAAATATCTTTGATGTTTGGCTATAAATGACAACCATTTTGATATGATTCGTCATGACATGAGGTCATGACGGATAGAAAAAACAGTTGAAATGAAAACCCTTACCTACAGTATCAGGCTTGGTAGCCTGAATGTGCAAATACCCCATCTCCTCGATAAGCTCTTTATACGTGTCCATCAGAGGGTACAGTCTATCCACCAGGTGTGGTTCCACAAATAGCGTCGGCCATAGGGAGTACACCCACTCCATGACAGTCGCTGAGGGGGATATATTGAAGAGAGCGTTGGAGTGGAAACCTAGGACTTCCTAAAAAGCATGTTGGTGAGTACATTATACTCTTATTCCTTCAACAACTTCTTTGAAAGAAAGACCCATAGGTGATTAGGGATTGATCAAACTAACTTATCTTGCGCCTAGTCTAAAACTTTAGTTATTTAAGAGTTCCATAATTTAAGCCAGTTAGCCGAGTGAAGAGAGAGGGGTTGTGTTGTGGTGTGACCCCTCTCAAGGTCATTCTTGTTGCAAAAACTGTTCATTGGCATTCAAAGGGCACCCTATTCCTATAGGTACGCCGGAAATCACAAGGGGCGGTATTCTAGAGGTATTTCCTTTTTGTAAACCACTAAAAGGTAAAGGTAAAGCTTGACATATTTGTATGAATTATTTGGATAAGTTTCAGGGTATTGTGTTTCTTCTTCTACTCACACCAGGGAACAGAGTGGACATAGCACTGCCAATGATGGAGCCCCAATCACCACCCTGCACGTAGAACTGCTTGTATCCCAGTCGATGCATAAGATTCTTCATCACGACCGCTACTTCTGCTGCTCCAAGACCTGGACGGACAGCAGCCTGAAAGTTTTAAATATCAATGTAATAATCTGATTTTTTTAAGTACAGAAGATAGTGGAGTTGAAAATAGAAAAGGCTTTATTTCTCTGGTGGATGCTCCAATAAATTACTGCTTTTGGAAACAAGACGTTCCTCTGTACTTCGTACTTCCATTCATTATTAAACAGTTTTTTTAGGTTACTGGCAAAGAATAGCAGGTTTTAACAGGACCACGTCTTACGGGTCAAATAGTAACGATAATTTCTTTGACAATAAAGTATTAGGCGTTTTTCTTATTATCGTTGCATAATAAGCAAGTAGCCAATTCGAAAGGTAATTTGAAAAGCCTAGCCTACATTTCAGTGAAAACTCACATCAGACCAGCCATATCCGGGCAGGCTGGGCACGATGACCTCCAGCGCGTAGTTCCTGGACTTGTCCACGGATGTCAGAAGTGGGATCGACTCGTAGAACTCTCGCACCGAGCCCGGCCAGCCGTGCAGCAGCAGCACTGGCACCACCTCCACTCCTGCAGGAACCTGGGAAGAGTTAGGTATAGCGTCAAATGGATTTTTTAATAAATATTGAAGAAAACGAACAGATTAGAATATAATTACTTCTGTGCGCGAGCTACAGTGTCCACTTTTTTGACCAATGCCTATCCCACTAGTGCTTTTTGACTATCGAAATCAGAACGTCTAACATTTGACTTCACATTCAAAATTATTAAAATCATTGTTTAGTAAACGAACTTGGAAGATTGTGTATCACTCGGTGGCCGTAGTTTCTGTACATGTCTCTATTCCCATAAGGGTATGCAGTCGTGAAACTAAAGATCTTTACTAAAGCACAAACATTTTCTCACCTGTGGTTTGACATGAAGGAAGTGAATGCTCAACCCCTGAATCAAGGTTCTGTAGCTCTCGAACTGATTGAAGAATTTCTCTCGCTCTTCAAAGTTATACTCTTCAGCCCAATACCTAAATAAAAGCAAGTTTTAGATTAGATGATTCAGTGCACCAACCGGATATCGGATAAAGATTATACAATAATTATAATCACATGCATTACGAAGACTGATAATGATTTCCATTTAGGTAGGTGTAGGTACCTACCTACAAAGAATTCGGCAAGTAGGCAAATCATTCTAAATCTAAAAGTTTATCAGTCGCGGGATATCGTGCACCATAATCAGAAGCCTCACTGCCTCCGATTTAGGATGCTAATTAGGATTCTAACTTCCTAAATGCTATTTCACTTGACTGAATTCAGTTACTGAATCATTTAGTCTTCTGAATTTAGGAAGGTGGAATAGCCGCAATAGATGTAATGGGTTTCGTTTCGCGGATGCACCTAAGTAAGTATTTTTTTATTCGTAATAAACAAATTATCTGTTTACTAACTTCAGCCACGAGTCTATGTTGTTGCTGTTGAAGCCATATTCGAAACCCACTCCTTCTAGAGGTGGTACGAACTTTCTGGTGCTCTTTAGGTACTGCTTGAGGTCTTCGATCATCTGGAAGTCAATCATTGGAACCATCATGATTATTTTTTATACCAAATGGTAGCAACTAAGTATACTACGGTAGGTCTAATGGTAAATAACCGTACGTAACCTATAACACTTTCTATACCACTATAGAAACGCACTTGAGACTCGTGGGATGTGTGTGGGACAAGGCATGTTGCGTTATTCACTAAATAAATGGAATCCGGCTTGAAAAAGCCAGTGGTTTAAAAGCTTTTAGACGAGGTCTATCTATTGTTGACTCTGCTTTGCTCAACTATTTTCTCCATGGGATATAGGTAATTAATAATCAGTTCTTGCTCCCATACTGGACTGGGAGTGATAGAAAAACATAGAATGTGCCAGCTGCATCTCCTCCCGGGCTTGCTGTAAAACCAGCTAAGGGATTTGAGGGTTTCAGTATATTGTTATTTTAGGCGATAGGCTGACAACCTTTTTTTGAGGATATATTTTATGGCTGATAAATTGTCACTATAGCAATAGACGTCGCGGAACGACCTTTGTTTGGGTCCTTGACGCTTTGCGTACCACATTAGGGTTACAGGCGTGATAAGTTAATAACTGACAGATAATCTCTCATCCCTTTTCACCTACCGGCTTCTTGAACTTAATCTTCATCGGTCTGACGCTGTCATCCTGTTTACTCTTCAGACTCTCTGGTCCCCACCAGGCCTCTAAGTCAAGTTCTGGAGCCTGTGGAGTCCTGAGGAACATGAAGTAGACGACCACGGATAAGGTGGCAGCGATGGATGCGAAGAAGAGGAGTAGTTTCGCCATCTGGTGGGTAAACTACTGTTAGAACTTCTACTCATTGATATCAATTTCATACTTGCAAAAATCACGACTGAGAAAACAGAAAGAGACGTTATTAATTTTAGTCAAGTCAAGAGAGCATTCTGTTCTGTAGTAAAAAGTTTACTTTAATTATTTACTTGAGCTAATTATAAATCAGGCAAACATTGTGTTTACTATTTATCATTAGACTTCGTAATGTTCGGAACTAAGATAAAGATGATAAAAATAATAATCAATAAAATATACTTTTCATAATCCAAAGAGTTATCAAAATGTTTAAAAACCATTGTACACTATGAAAGAACACACATTTTATATTACGTATTTTGCAACCACGAATTGCTACCAATACCTAATTTAACGTAAAGAAGTTAATTTTATAAGTCTCTCTAAGCGTGTTTTATGAAACAAACATCAAAACAAATGACAATCAATATTTCCTTTGGAAAATTTAGATTTATTCTCTCTTAATTTATTACATTTTACGATATTTTCATCTCTAATTATCGAAATACTAATCGTAGTAAAATTTGGTTTCGTACTTACCTTTAATTTAATGAATTAGCACCTTACTTACTATTTAAAACTTATAAATATTTATCAACTTCGCACGCCTATCCATATCAACTACCAACAGCAGACTGATTATACATAATAGATATAGATAACAAAGTTACTAAGGTCGATCTGATTCTGCGGTGTAATACATAACATACATACATAATAATCACGCCTTTATCCCTAATGGGGTAGGCAGAGCGAATACGACCTAAACAAAGGTCATTTTCATTTCGCCACGTCTGACAAGTTTTGAGGGTTATTTCAGATGATGATAGTGACAGCCCATCGCCTAAATAACAATACTGAAATCCTGGTTTTTACTGCATGGTCAGCATGGCGCGAGGAGATGCAGCTGGCACATTCTATGTTTTTCTATCACTCCCAGTCCAACCTGTCCAACATGGAAGGATGTAGATCTGAGGTGTATAATAAAATTATGTTATGTATGTTTTACCATTATCTCCGGGACTATTAGAGTCCCGGACTTTTGGGAGGCGTGCTGCGTGGGGCCAAATATTATTATGTGGTTATTATGGCCCTCCTGGGTCGAAAAAAACTTGTATATCGGCATGTTTGCAGGTTAAGTGATCAAGGACAAAGTTTCGGTAATTATTCATAGAATAACAAGAAGTTATGCAAATGAAATTAATGAGTGACGTAGAATTTGTGATGATTTTCTGAGAAAGGTCAACCATTTATTTACACAGAATAAAAAGAAATTTATCTAATGTAGAAAACAAAGACACATCAGGTAGGTACTGTATATTTATAAAAAAAACCTACAGCAGACCTACAGAAGGAAAACGAAATCGAAAAAAAGAAATACTGTTTCCGCCCGGGATCGAACCGGGGGCCTTGTGCGTGTGAAGCACACGTGATAACCGCTACACTACGGAAACTTGAAGACTGATGTCGAAATTTAGTATCAGCTTACGCGACAGCTAGTTTCTTGAATGAACGCAGTAACACCCTGTAATAATTACCACTTTTAAAAAATGTTTCAATGAAATGTCACACCATTTTAATGCTTGTTTTATGTGTAAAATAGTAGAAAATGGCCTCGTTACAAATGAATTAAAAATTATTTAGTCTTTCGACATGAAAAACATTTTAGAGAGTGAGAGATGATCCTAGTAGAAAAGCAAAAACGTGTTATATTGAGATATCATCATACTTAGAAGTAAATGAGGGTTCGATATAAAGAGGCATCATGTTGATTTTATAATAGTTTGTCAGGAAAATGAGAAAAGCAAAGGTATAAAAAACTACAGATTCGATACAAAAAAAAAAGGAATAAAATGAAAGAAATATTTAAATTATTGATTATGATCATAAATCAAATATTGAGAACTAATGCAAAGATACAAGATATAATATCTACCGAACAAACAAACATACGCACGTATGGAAATGATATTTTCTTGGTTGATTGTATTATAGAAATTGTCAATAAGGAACACCTAAGCAAACCTTCAGTAATGTTTATTGGAAATACTGAACTTGAAGAAAAAAGACAGACTATAAATAAATTAGTCAATAAATATATACCAGTGATTATTACAGAGCATTTGAATTCAACGGACAAAATTGATTTCAATGACAATAATGTGTATGCAGTTTTTAATTTCGCAGCCTGTGAATTGTTGATTAATTTTGATTATGATATAATAAAAAATAACAATATGAGGTATTTGATGATTCTTTCTGATTTTCAAAATGTCTGCGCACAAAACTGGACTAAAATTGGAGCTATGGTAAATCAGTATGATGTTGTATTTATGGTTAAAGAAATAAATGATTATAATTTATTTACTTTCCTGCCAGAAGTGGACAATGTCACCTGTGAAATGAAAAAAGAACTACAACCAGTTAATATAAACAAATGTATCAATGGCCAATTGGAAGGGAAGATATTTTTTCCAACTAAAGGTTATTCAGATTTGAAAGGATGTCAACTTCGTATTGGAATAGCATCTATGTTTCCGTTTGCAACTATTGAGAACAAAGATTCCTACAAAGACAATGATCCTATTTCAGAAGTAACAGGATCTGATGTCGCGATAGTTAATATTATAGCCGAATACTTAAGTGCTAGTATCGACTACCGTTTCATATTCCGTTTGGAAGAAAACGCTTTCTTACATACGCAGTTCCTTAAACTAGTTTTGAATGGAAGTCTAGATGCCTTAGCTGGTGGATTATATAGGATTTATGGCGATGTTGTTGACTATTCCGGAATATATCAAAGGCAAGGTATAATATGGGTGTACACAGCTGAAAGAGAACTCAGATCTTGGACCAATTTCATATCGAAATTGGACGGAGTGTACCTATTCTTCTTGTTTTATATTTTCTATTGCATTATCTGGAATTTTATTCGCTATTTCGATGGCAACGCAATTTCTGTAAGCAAAACAATTCTGCATGCTTGGGGCGCTCTTATAGGAGCATCATCACTGCAAGATTCGAGATCTTTCAAACAACGTGTAGTCAATTTATTTTATATGTACTTGTGCTTCTATTTGTCCTGTTACATAAGCATCCAAATGTTTTCATTTCTAACTATAAATCGACCTCCAGAAATCTTTAGAACTACAGAGGAAGTATACGAATCTGGACGAACTGCGTATCTTAAATCTTCATCGAAATATTTCGTGCAAGATCCTAAATATTTGACTTACGCTAATAAATCTGAAGATTGTGACGACTTCGAAGATTGCGAAAAGAAAACATTATCCAACAACGGAGTAACAATTGTAATTGACGGTCTTTTCTATCCATTTCAACTTGCTACATCAGTAGACAATGAAGCTCGCATATTGAGAACCCCAGAAAACATCCTCACAGTATACCACGAAATGATAATCCGGAAAGGACATCCCATAGCAATGAAATTTCAGAAGGTTATCATCAGATTATTTGAAGCTGGCTTATGTGAAAAACTATATCTGGACGCTATTGGTCTATCAGTGGTAGCTAGAGCTCAAGCTGCCAATGAGAACATGATGCATAACAGTTACGCTTGTGAAACTGGCTGCAGCATTACTTTATCTCAAGTAGCTGGCACATTCTATATTTGGATCTTCGGGTGCATTGTATCTTGTTGTGTTTTTGTTCTTGAACTGTTGGTGAAGAGACAGCTTAAAGTGTCGTCTGCACAATACGTCATTGAATAATGGGGTTAAAAACAGAGAACTAAATGACGCCACTGTTGAGTGTTCCTTTTTCCTGTGATTGGTCAGTAATCTGTCAATATCAATATCAATGTGAGTTTTGTGTCTTCTCATTGGTCTCTTTTGGTCTCTCTCTCATTGGTCACTCAACAGTGGCGCCATCTGCAATTAGCTTTGCGTTTTTATCCTCATTCCTTAATTTAACCTCACCATTTTAGGTAGGTAGTGTTGATTAATACCATAGACAAAATTTTGTCTATGTTAAGACCTAATACATTTTCTTTTGCTTTTATGTAATCAAATTTTGCGGAATGTATTTTTAAAGTTTGAAATCAAATAAAAGCATACAGAAATTTATCAATCAATTTTTTTAATATAGTTATCGTAACCGTTTCTTTTTCTATTTACTGATCTATGATTTGTAAAATAAATAATTATACAGTTTAATTTGAGATATTACAGAGTAACAATTTTTTTTTTTAATATTAAAAAGACAGATTTTTTTATGAAAAACTGAATTACAAAATTAGCCACTCGTTATTATATTATGATTAATTAACGTATCTTTTGATATGAATATCTTTTAGTTCAAAATATTTTTTTATCTAAGTAGGTAAGAACTAAAGTCAAGTTAAGGTCATTCAGAATGTCAAAGATTAAATGCCTATTAAAATAAACATTTCAGCATGCTAAGGTTTTTACAGCATGCTCGGGAGGAAAACCAGCTGGCACATTCTATGTTTTTCTATCGCTCCCAGTCCAGCATGGGAGCAAACCTAGAGGGATACCTACAATACCAAAAAGTCCATCAAATATAATTGTATTCCAAAATGGACCCACCCAAAAACAACCTGTCTCCATACCTACAATGTGTAATCAAAGTCCATGAATTACAGACGACAGAGGGGGGAAGTAAGGAAGGGGGGACCAGAGATAACCGTTACCTCAGACAATTATGCCGGCCTGCACGAAAACAAGTATCATGAAGTCCCTCGCAACACATACGAAGTCTATAGCGACCGCGAGACTTCCCGAGTTCATAACTTCTTTAGAGTACTTGAAGTCCCGCGTCATGCTTACTTTGGCAGTACAAATCGAGGGACTTCGCGGCGCTATTATGAATGGAACTCGAAGTCCCGTAGATTGTATGATGATTGCTAACAAATGGGGGACTTCACGTCAACCGGTAAATATACGCAGTAGATTCTTATTTAGTGAGCGGTTTGAAGTTGTGTTGGGCAGACGTTTGTCTGTTTTTTATTATTAGTGATTTTTTTAAATGTAAGTTTTGTCTTCCATTTTTAAATTATTAGTAGAGTAGAGATCTTAGTTTGACAAGACTGTCTTTTTGTTAAAAACAATTGAATGTCGTCGTTTGTTAAGGTGCATTATTTTTTATGTCATATAGAAGCCAAGTTAGCTATCCAATGTCAATGTCAAATGTGTTTGTAAACTGTATAGGTATCTAGTTCTCATAGCAACTAAGTGCCTTTTGGTGTATTTCATGGTATAAGGAAACCTGGTATTCTCTTCGAACAAAGAGTAGGATAATTCCAGACGACGGACCAGTATGTGACCAGTTGACGTCACGAACAATGCTGCCATTTAATTACATTGTTTAAACTGTAAGGGAGTTTTTAATACATAGTAAATAAATAAAACCTAATCTCCATCTAGCTTACTATTTATATTTCGTCTTATTCATGTATTTAGTAATTAATTTTATCTTTATACAAAAATATCGCTTCTTTTTAGAAGTAAGTTAGTATAAAAAAATACAATATACTCGGGTAATTTATTTTCAAAAAATGGCAATACTTTTATCGATTTTGTTTGATGACGTCAGCTGGTCTCACGTCTTGAACCAGCTGTCACTTGGCTGTCACGGGAAGAACATTACCAGGCGTAGTTATTTTCTTCTACCATGGTGTATTTCTAGTTTATGCGATAGGCTGACAACCTGTCACTAGATCATAGAGTAATAGCATACCTACCTACATCATGCTCAGCTGCGGCGAAACGTTTTTAGTAGGTCTTTGAAGCTCTGGCCTAACCCATCGGGGGAACAGACGTGATTATTATGGATTGATCTTGACTTGAGTCTAGTCTAGGCCAGAAGCCGGTAGCAGTCACAGTTATTTATTTCTGTCACAGCTTCTTTAGGTACTACAGTTAAAGTGAATAGTCACAGTTGTTTATTATAAATCATAATTATACATACATACATACATACATATAATCACGCCTTTATCCCTAATGGGGTAGGCAGAGCGTAAACAATCTAAACATGGGTGTTCCGCCACGTCTGACAAATTTTGAGGGTTATTCCAGATGGATCTATCTATATTGCTATAGTGACAGGTTGTCAGCCCATCGCCTTAATTACAATACCGAAACCCTCGAATCCCTTAGCTGACTTTTACAGCATGCCCGGGAGGATATGCAGCTGGCACATTCTATGTTTTTCTCTCACTCCCAGTCCAGCATGGAAGCATAATTATACAAGTCTGTTATTTTACATGAATTGCACATTTCATTTCTCTTTAACTTTTTCTTATCTTATCATGTAGGCCTATAAACAAACAGTTACAGACAGTTTATAAACAAACAGTTACAAACATGTCAAAGTAAAATTACTTTGATGTTGCTACTATAAAATTATTTGCACTGTAGGACCTTATTCACATTAATTTGCATGTCAATTAGTCAGTATCAATAATAATTATATTAATTATGTACCTACCGATGTATTTATTTTGGATAAAATAAAAATGGCGGCTGAACAGTTATACTGTTTGTTAGTGGTTTTTTTTTTGTTTACCAAGCGTGAAACAGATTGTTAAAAAAAAAAACTTTTTGCCGGTGCTACCTAGGTAGTTTTCTTATTTTATTCAGTACAATCACCTGCTCTGTAAATATAGATCTCATAATTTGATCCTACAACTAAAAACCAAAGAAATTTTATAAAATAAATTTGATAAAATCCTATCCTATTTCTTGAAAAGTCTTTTATTATGGAAACACTCAATCATTTTTAAAATCTATAAGTTAATTTTGAGTTCAAAGTCAAGGTTGACGCAGAATTTACGTAATTATTATACATCTTAGAGGCCAGCCATGCATAACTAGTTAAAAAGAGACATAATGAAATAATATTTAATGTAAAGAAGAACTAGATCGTTATGTACCTACTGTGATTTTTTCTGATTTTCTCGTGGCAGTAAAATATTTTACCGTAGTAAAATAAATATAAGCACAATTGTTGCTTTTGACCAGTGGTTAGGAGTCAGTGTACCTACCCACCAATGATTCAGAAATAAGCGGTACTTTTAACTGAAGCTCGAATTCAAGACATTCACTTTGTAAAGGCCCGTTAGTTTGTTTTTTTTTAGGCCCATAGCTACATTTTGAAGGCTATAATTAGGTACGAGTCGAGTACTTGAAGACTCATAAAAAATATCTGAACCTTGTTCCTGGTGACATAAAAAACTGTGAGGTCCGATACCTAAAATAATAGCAAGAGAAAATTAAGGCCATTGCCTTGTTGATAAATACTAGTTTTATCTATTTATACCTAGATTATAAGGCTAGATAAGATATCGTATGTTTTAGTTACTCTAATTTTTTAAAGTGAATTTCTCTTCATCTCCAGATCACCATGGGAAAACTTCTACTAGGCCTCTTAGCAGTGGTCGTCGGTGTGGCAATATGGTGGAGCTGCAAATGCTGCAACCCCCCCAAACCCCCCCACTTCAATCTGGACGAGTGGTGGGGACCCAATGAGTTGAAGGGAAGAGTTGACAGCAGCGTCAGGCATTTCCAGGTCATCTTTGATGAAGCGGTAAGTTGCAACATCATTATTGGCAAAATGACCGTCAAATGCTATCATAAGTTTGTATGGGTTGTCGGATGTAATGTCCCGATTTACTATAGCGTCAGAGTTCTAACAGCTCATTTATCTCTTAACAGCCAGGGAACGTCTGCAGTTAAACAAATGCCTCCTTTATGATGGCCACACTTCTATTGTTAGCTCTTATTGATATTATTATGTCATAGGTCTACTACATCGTTTTAAAGATGAATCAATTGTAATAACTCACTATTTCAAGAAATAATTCTATATCTTTAAACTCTCGTTTCTACCCTGCCCAGTGCCCATTCTTTAAAAACACCATCTTCTGCTCCAAAACTCAAATCAAGTTCAATCAAGTTGGAGAAATCTATTTATCTTGTCTTATTCACATTCCAGATGGTAAAAGACCTGAAAGAGCGTCTCCGACGCCACCGCCCCTTCACCCCGCCTCTGGAAGGAGTCGGCTTCCAATACGGTTTCAATAGCAAGCAGCTGGACTCCTGGGTGAACTACTGGGCAGAGAAGTATAACTTCACTGAGAGACAGAAATTCCTCAACCAGTTCCCTCAATTCAAGACCAATATTCAAGGACTGGATATACATTTCATCAGGGTCAGGCCTCAGGTAAGATTACATGGTGTGCCCTCTGAAGTATGGGATTTTCCTTTTTTGACGTAAAATCAGATGATTCAGCCTAAATTTTTCTAAGCAAGCTGGGGAATTCTCACAAATCAAATCTCAGCGAGTTGGTTGGTTACTGACTGTCAGAGGGAAAATTCTCATGTCTTCCTTTAATTTTTCTTGTTTCCTTTTTAAAAAAGCAAGGTATAAACTTCCCCAGTCAGACTTTGCACAGAACTCTACTGTAGAACTCTAGATATTGGCCTCGTTTTGCAAGCGAAGAAGCGAGTAGTAGTTATATTACGATACTCACGGAAAGAAAAGGGTTCTTACCACACAAAGACAAACTTCCTCCACACCACACTCATAAAATTTTACCTCCCCAGGTGCCGACCAACACCCACGTGGTCCCGCTGCTGCTGATGCACGGCTGGCCGGGCTCCGTCCGCGAGTTCTACGAGGCCATCCCCCTGCTCACGCAGAAGAGGCCAGGGCACGACTTCGTGTTCGAGGTCGTCGTGCCCAGCATTCCTGGGTACGGGTTCTCTGACGTAAGTAAAATCGTTCGACATTAGCTTATCTTATGCTCGCTACGCAATCTTACTTTTTTTTTCGCTATGCCCACGATTTGAGTTCATTTCATGCAACTCGATTAAAAGCCTGAAATCTTACGCTCACTACGTTCGCGCTATAAGGAAAATTACCTAGTTCAATAACGTGAATACTCCCGCTCGCTACGCTCGCCATATGATATAAATAAGTTAATAATACCACATACAACAAACAATGTAAATTGTACAGATTCTACGCTCGCCATATAAATTAATTAATTTATCATGAACGATAACGAAATAACTCACGGTCGCTATGCTCGCGATATATATTAATATACCTCTACTCGGTCAAAACAAGAGATTTCGCGCTCGCGACGCTCGTGATTTAATTAAGTTATTAATATAATCTCGGTCAATATCGTGAGAATTTGCGCACGAATGTCGGTTTATCCTTAATAGTCGGTTTTTCTTGTTCCAGGCCGCAGTACGCCCAGGTCTCTCAGCGCCGCATGTGGGTGTAGTCTTTAGAAACCTCATGCACCGTCTCGGCTTCAAGAAGTTCTACGTCCAGGGTGGAGACTGGGGAGCAAGTATTGCTAGTAGCATGGCCACTGTTTTCCCTGATGAGGTGTTGGGGCATCACAGCAACATGCTCGTCAGTTTGGTAAGAGGACAAGCTTGTTGACAAGCAATGTTAATATTGACTTTGATAATGTTTTTCTGTATAGTTTGTCTGACTGACAATAAAGTTAGTTCCACTGTAATCCGGCCGTCCCCCCGATCACTGTCTTTGATAGCAACCCTCGCGACATGTCAGAGATCTATCAGTTTAAAAAACAGTGACGAGTCATCAGGTTTTTTGATATAACTACTCTACGATCCACATCTAAGAACTTTGTTATTTGATATCCAATTTCGCTTCCAGTCATCCTGCACGATGATAACCCAAGTTGTCGGAGCCATCTTCCCTTCACTGGTGATCGAACCACATCTGGCTGACAGATGGTACCCGCTCGGCGCCTTCTACTCCTACATCCTAGAGGAATTTGGATACATGCATCTGCAGGCTACCAAGCCTGATACTGTTGGTAAGTAGACATTCAAAGTTCTTTGGTGTGGAGATTTTCAAGGAGTTTTACCCCGTGTGGTGCCGGGCTAGAATAGCATCACCCCATAACTTCCTGCGGGTGTCGTAAAAGGCGAATAAGGGATAAATCCAGGGAATGGGCAGCAGCGTTCCCTGTGAATGGAAAACTTCTCACCAACCCGCCTGCCAAGCGTGGTGAGTATTGCATAAACCCCTAATTTTTAGGGAGGCCCATGTCCAGCAATGGACTATTGTAGCTGATGATGATTTGATGTTGATGTGGAGTTTTATAATCCTAGCAGCTGCCCAACCCACGGCTGTCATATCGTGGGCCTCACCTGTTTGAGGAAAACAACAAAGCATGACAATCTGGTGTACGAGTACTGCAAAGACTTGATAGACGTGTTGAAGTGCAAGATCTTTCATTCATTGTCACAGGGAGCGCTGTTGTCCTTTCCCTGGGTATAGATATCTTTTTGTCAGCTTTTACGATAGGTACCTTACGGGAGGTGATGTGATGCTATTCTGATCCGACACGACACGGAACATCCCATTTCCTGGATATATCCTTCAATCAGCTTTTGATATTCTTATTGGAAAAAATAGTCATATTTTCAGCAGCAATATGAGAAATTTTACAAAAATCTATATCTTTCAACAGGTGTTGCTCTAACAGACTCCCCATCAGGCCTCCTCGCGTACATCCTGGAGAAATTCTCCACCTGGACGTCAAAGGAGTTCAGGTCTCTCCCCGACGGAGGGTTGAACAAGAAGTTCACCAAAGATCAGCTGATCGACAACCTAATGATGTACTGGTCCAGCAATTCCATTACGACTCCATGAGGCTGTACGCTGAGAGCTTTAATAAGAAGAGCAAGGAATACATGATGGCTGAGTAAGTATTTTATGTTTATAGATTTTCGTAGCTGTTTATCCATTTGAATGCCAGTTTCTAAGCAGCTCTATCACGCTTTCTTAATGTTTGCTGAGACCCTGCTATCCACTCGATCACTTCTGCCATGAGTTAACTCCTAACTTATGTTTAGATTACATAATAGTGTAATAATAATACGTTCGCCCCTTCGTCGACTTCTAGCAATTCTAGACTGCCACTCATAGAGTCTTCTGCCGTTTATGTAGAATCTTTTAAACGAACTAATGAAACAAGAACAAGTAGCCTGCGATTGTAAGCAGTAAGGAATTGGGATATTTGCTCTTGACGAAGCAATGATACCAACATTAATATATTTATTTTTCTCTTCCCCCCAGCGTCCCCACACCAGTCCCAACCTGGGCTCTCCAAGCTAAGAACGAGCTGGGGCCTACACTCCCCCCTGGCTGCTGAAGAAGAAATTCACCAACTTGCTGAACACCACCCTGGTGCATGATGGGGGAACACTTCTTCGCCTTTGAGATGCCCAAAGTTAGTTCTTCAATTCAATTCGAATCAAACTTAACTCATCTTGACTCGAATCGACTCGACTCAACAAAACTCGACTCTTCTCAACTCTACTCAACTTAACTCAACTTAACTCAACTTTAATCAACTCAACACAACCTCAACTCAACTTAACACATCTCAACTCAACTCAATTCAACTAAACTCAGTGTTCCTATAAGCCTGTAAAAATTACTCGGTTTTTTTTTTCAGTTCTTCAGCGATGACGTGTTCAAGGCGCGTGCAGGCGTTCAGTAGATTTCCACAAAAGCAAAACCAAGACTGAACTGTGATTTATATAATATAATTATATAGGTTTTATATTTTTATATGTATGTTTATAGGGTGTAAGATAAAGGGTTGTTATATTTTCGATGTGTTGGATTTTATTTTATACCAAATCAATCAAACTCTACTAACTGTCATCAACAAGGTACATCAGTTATAATAGAAATCAGACATAAGTATGACGCTATAGATAAGAGAGTTCGTGTGTAAGTTTGTTACTACTCTTTTCCTGCCACCAAAACGGCTGGACTGATTTGGATAAAGTTCCGTACATATACCTAGAATATGTTAAATATTATCTGAAATGGCACAAAGGAAAGTTTTATTCATTTTTAACAACAATAGCACAAATAATACACAACTTAACCTAACCTATAAAGAAAAACTAAAAAGGCTAGTTTACTTTTCTCATTCCCATGGGAAAATGCATTTAATCCTGATGAGAGACCACTGGGTAGATTATCTAATCCCTTCTACCGCTAAATACTTCATTATACATAATTTCATCAGCAAAAACAAATTATTTTTTTGTAGAATAAATATGAACTTCGTATTAAAAAGTCACCCCTCAACTGTCTTTCTGCAGATAAGTCCCCCTTATTGAAATAATCGCACTAAGCACGCGTCGCGACGTCGCTCGCCGGTATTGTGGGTAGAGATATGGATTATAGCTCTAATGTGGGAATAAATATTGATTATTATCGCATTTTTGTTGGTTCACACCCTTGATAAAAATGCCCCCAATAAGCATAGTATTTTTTAAAAAACTCCGTGTGATAGGGCTCGGAGTTTAAACCATGAATGTCAAATTGACCAGTGAAATATGTCATTATTTTGGACAAATACCTTCATGATGAACCCGTAATAAGGAGGGAGGAGTTCAAAACGTTGATAACAGAGTTTTTCCTAGTCAGAGGAAACTTGGACGTTATTTAATTTTACAACTCGCTGATTCAAGTATTTAATTCCCTTGAAAACAACAAAACTCAATTCAAATCTACTCAACTTAACAAAATGTAACTATACTCATCAACTCATCTCAACTGAACTCAATTTGACCTCTACTGGAACTAAGCAAAATCTGGTACATTCTATGTTTTTCTTTATAGGTTAGGTTAAGTTGTGTAGATTTGAATTGAGTTTTGTTGTTTTCAAGGGAATTAAATACTTGAATCAGCGAGTTGTAAAATTAAATAACGTCCAAGTTTCCTCTGACTAGGAAAAACTCTGTTATCAACGTTTTGAACTCTCCCTCCTTATTACGGGTTCATCATGAAGGTATTTGTCCAAAATAATGACATATTTCACTGGTCAATTTGACATTCATGGTTTAAAACTCCGAGCCCTATCACACGGAGATTCTTTAAAAAAATACTATGCTTATTGGGGGCATTTTTATCAAGGGTGTGAACCAACAAAAATGCGATAATAATCAATATTTATTCCACATTAGAGCTATAATCCATATCTCTACCCACAATACCGGCGCGAGCGACGTCGCGACGCGTGCTTAGTGCGATTATTTCAATAAGGGGGACTTATCTGCAGAAAGACAGTTGAGGGGTGACTTTTTATACGAAGTTCATATTTATTCTACAAAAAAATAATTTGTTTTGCTGATGAAATTATGTATAATGAAGTATTTAGCGGTAGAAGGGATTAGATAATCTACCCAGTGGTCTCTCATCAGGATTAAATGCATTTTCCCATGGGAATGAGAAAAGTAAACCTAGCCTTTTTAGTTTTTCTTTATAGGTTAGGTTAAGTTGTGTATTATTTGTGCTATTGTTGTTAAAAATGAATAAAAACTTTCCTTTGTGCCATTTCAGATAATATTTAACATATTCTAGGTATATGTAAGGAACTTTATCCAAATCAGTCCAGCCGTTTTGGTGTGGCAGGAAAAGAGTAGTAACAAACTACTACACACGAACTCTCTTTATCTATAGCGTCAGTACTTATGTCTGATTTCTATTATAACTGATGTACCTTGTTGATGACAGTTAGTAGAGTTTGATTGATTTGGTATAAAATAAAATCCAACACATCGAAAATATAACAACCCTTTACTTACACCCTATAAACATACATATAAAAATATAAAACCTATATAATTATATTATATAAATCACAGTTCAGTCTTGGGTTTGCTTTTTGTGAAATCTCTGAACGCCTGCACCGCCTTGAACACGTCATCGCTGAAGAACTGAAAAAAAAAAACACGAGTAATTTTTACAGGCTTATAGGAACACTGAGTTTAGTTGAATTGAGTTGAGTTGAGATGTGTTAAGTTGAAGTTGAGTTGTGTTGAGTTTGATTAAAGTTGAGTTAAGTTAGAGTTAAGTTGAGTAGAGTTGAGAAGAGTCGAGTTTTGTTGAGTCGAGTCGATTCGAGTCAAGATGAGTTAAGTTTGATTCGAATTGAATTGAAGAACTAACTTTGGGCATCTCAAAGGCGAAGAAGTGTCCCCCATCATGCACCAGGGTGGTGTTCAGCAAGTTGGTGAATTTCTTCTTCAGCAGCCAGGGGGGAGTGTAGGCCAGCTCGTTCTTAGCTTGGAGAGCCCAGGTTGGGACTGTGTGTGGGGACGCTGGGGGGAAGAGAAAAATAAATATATTAATGTTGGTATCATTGCTTCGTCAAGAGCAAATATCCCAATTCTTACTGCTTACAATCGCAGGCTACTTGTTACTTGTTTCATTAGTTCGTTTAAAAGATTCTACATAAACGGCAGAAGACTCTATGAGTGGCAGTCTAGAATTGCTAGAAGTCGACGAAGGGGCGAACGTATTATTATTACACTATTATGTAATCTAAACATAAGTTAGGAGTTAACTCATGGCAGAAGTGATCGAGTGGATAGCAGGGTCTCAGCAAACAATTAAGAAAGCGTGATAGAGCTGCTTTTAGAAACTGGCATTCAAATGGATAAACAGCTACGAAAATCTATAAACCTAAAATACTTACTCAGCCATCATGTATTCCTTGCTCTTCTTATTAAAGCTCTCAGCGTACAGCCTCATGGAAGTCGTAATGGAATTGCTGGACCAGTACATCATTAGGTTGTCGATCAGCTGATCTTTGGGTGAACTTCTTGTTCAACCCTCCGTCGGGGAGAGACCTGAACTCCTTTGACGTCCAGGTGGAGAATTTCTCCAGGATGTACGCGAGGAGGCCTGATGGGAGTCTGTTAGAGCAACACCTGTTGAAAGATGATAGATTTTTGTAAAATTTCTCATATTGCTGCTGAAAATATGACTATTTTTCCAATAAGAATATCAAAAGCTGATTGAAGGATATATCCAGGAAATGGGATGTTCCGTGTCGTGTCGGATCAGAATAGCATCACATCACCTCCGTAAGGTACCTATCGTAAAAGCTGACAAAAAGATATCTATACCCAGGGAAAGGACAACAGCGCTCCCTGTGCCAATGAATGAAAGATCTTGCACTTCTACACGTCTATCAAGTCTTATGCAGTACTCGTACACCAGATTGTCATGCTTTGTTGTTTTCCTCAAACAGGTGAGGCCCACGATATGACAGCCGTGGGTTGGGCAGCTGCTAGGATTATAAAACTCCACATCAACATCAAATCATCATCAGCTACAATAGTCCATTGCTGGACATGGGCCTCCCTAAAAATTAGGGGTTTATGCAATACTCACCACGCTTGGCAGGCGGGTTGGTGAGAAGTTTTCCATTCTACAGGGAACGCTGCTGCCCATTCCTGGATTTATCCCTTAATTCGCCTTTTACGACACCCGCAGGAAGTTATGGGGTGATGCTATTCTAGCCCGGCACCACACGGGGTAAAACTCCTTGAAAATCTCCACACAAAGAACTTTGAATGTCTACTTACCAACAGTATCAGGCTTGGTAGCCTGCAGATGCATGG
>JARACY010004019.1:0-29256 GCA_029255725.1 Scrobipalpa atriplicella | reverse complement strand
AATGGTATTAATTAGGTACTGTACACTGATCACTGATAATATTGTTCTCATAATACAATCTATGATACAATCAGTCAGTAGTAGGTATATTATGTGGATTGACACTCAAGTGAACTAATAGCACCTGACTGACGTATTACTGACCTGCGGCTGACTATGCACTGGTCTGTGAAATGGCTTATATATAGTAGGTTCCAATCCTGGACAAGATATGAGACAATCTTGATGGATCGAAAATACAGAGAATCCTACTAATATTATAAGCGTAAGCGAAAGTTTGAATGTTTGTTACTCAATCACACTTCAAAGTACCTATTTGGGTAAGTATACCCAAATAGGTACTGGCTTTTAGTGGAAGTACGTGTAGATTTGATATGAGTTAGTTGAGTTGCCTACAACTCATCCCTAAAGAAATACATAATTATATTGCTTGATGCAAGCTTGACTTCGCAAAATGGTACCTACTCTCAGAGATAGAGCTACTTACCTACACACTTTGCGCGTGCGGCTTAAGGTTACTTAGCGTTTTGTGTGGACTGCTCGTTTCTGCGGCTTGTGCTGCCGGCATGTGTGTAGGCAGCTTTAAGTTACCAGCAATTGCTATGGTGTTTTAAGCTTTTGTTTTATGGTAGCCAACCGACCTCAATAAGCAACAAAGGTTATGTAAAAGGTCGTGTATTAAAGACACGTGCGCTTGGGTAACAAACTAGATCTAAGTCAAGGTTAATGAGAGTTGATCAGCTGACACTGTACATATTGGGTCTTAATTATAATTGTTTGCGATACTATAAATGTACCTTTTATAGTAAAGTTTAGACAACAATTAGATCACATTCTATATTTTTTTAACGCTTAAGTTAATTCCTATACTGATTTTATTTCTACTAAGGTATTAGCTGAGCTGTCAAAATGTGACCTAGCTATAGACCAATGCAAAACGATTCTATCTATATAAAAAAGATACAGTTATTAGTATTAGATATATATTTTTTTTCTGAATATTTTTCTCCGCTCTGACATCCTATCATGTATTTAGTCCAGATTAACAAAGCTTTTTTGCATGTCAATATTCTGGATGTAAAATTTAACCTATAGGTAAAATTATTTATTGAAACGGAAACTTGCTGATGGGTTAAAATTTCAAACAACAACATCCATTTTTTTTTTTTGTATTTTTGGGATCCGTACCAAATGGTAAAAGCTGCCATTACTTGCGTAGGTATTTTGTTACAAACTTGTTATTTTTATATTTCACATAATGTTATAGTTAGCATTACTGTTGTTATATAATAATTATTGTTACACTCGCTACAGCGATGAATAATAGAATAACTGAACAAAATTATCCCAAAAGGCCCCCATCCAAATAAAAACCCTACAGAACCCTTTCAGTGAGTGCGACACGCACTTGGCCGTTTTAATTAATCCCAATCATATTCAAGTGCGAATTGACAACAAAAGCTTCGGGGTGTGTCCGAGTTTCGATAACGTTAAAACTCATTCAAATAAAGCTGTAAAATGGCAGAAAATACAAAAATATCAGTTTTATTCACATGCATTTATTTTTATTAACGTTGAAGTAGATTAAAAAAATAAAATTCTAACTTTTTTATTGATAAAATAACATTGATGGATGAAATCATCCCACTTTACTTTCATGGTGTTAAAATGAATAAAATTTTAATTTTGAATATTATTTTACGAACTAAGTCATCAAATTTGAAATTTCGAAAGATTACTAAAATGCTCGGTAATATTAATTCCATTTCATTCTATAGTTTTGACACTGTTATTTCATTATGCCTTAATTAGATCGGTTCAGTTCACATTCACACATCAAGCGAAAGTTGTTCTCTGACAACTTGTCTTTATAAAGGGTCGTACCAAAAAGCTCTAGTAAATAATGATGAGCAAAACTTTGTTTGAAATATTGATAGTTCAGCAAGTTTCCGTTTCAATAAATAATTTTACCTATAGGTTAAATTTTACATCCAGAATATTGACATGCAAAAAAGCTTTGTTAATCTGGACTAAATACATGATAGGATGTCAGAGCGGAGAAAAATATTCAGAAAAAAAATATATATCTAATACTAATAACTGTATCTTTTTTATATAGATAGAATCGTTTTGCATTGGTCTATAGCTAGGTCACATTTTGACAGCTCAGCTAATACCTTAGTAGAAATAAAATCAGTATAGGAATTAACTTAAGCGTTAAAAAAATATAGAATGTGATCTAATTGTTGTCTAAACTTTACTATAAAAGGTACATTTATAGTATCGCAAACAATTATAATTAAGACCCAATATGTACAGTGTCAGCTGATCAACTCTCATTAACCTTGACTTAGATCTAGTTTGTTACCCAAGCGCACGTGTCTTTAATACACGACCTTTTACATAACCTTTGTTGCTTATTGAGGTCGGTTGGCTACCATAAAACAAAAGCTTAAAACACCATAGCAATTGCTGGTAACTTAAAGCTGCCTACACACATGCCGGCAGCACAAGCCGCAGAAACGAGCAGTCCACACAAAACGCTAAGTAACCTTAAGCCGCACGCGCAAAGTGTGTAGGTAAGTAGCTCTATCTCTGAGAGTAGGTACCATTTTGCGAAGTCAAGCTTGCATCAAGCAATATAATTATGTATTTCTTTAGGGATGAGTTGTAGGCAACTCAACTAACTCATATCAAATCTACACGTACTTCCACTAAAAGCCAGTACCTATTTGGGTATACTTACCCAAATAGGTACTTTGAAGTGTGATTGAGTAACAAACATTCAAACTTTCGCTTACGCTTATAATATTAGTAGGATTCTCTGTATTTTCGATCCATCAAGATTGTCTCATATCTTGTCCAGGATTGGAACCTACTATATATAAGCCATTTCACAGACCAGTGCATAGTCAGCCGCAGGTCAGTAATACGTCAGTCAGGTGCTATTAGTTCACTTGAGTGTCAATCCACATAATATACCTACTACTGACTGATTGTATCATAGATTGTATTATGAGAACAATATTATCAGTGATCAGTGTACAGTACCTAATTAATACCATTAATACTATACTACACTACGCACTTTGCTTTGTAGTACCTGTATTATGATTATACTATTATTTACACGCAGTCTAAAAAGATTACCGAATATTCTTATATCATTCAAATTCTTTGGCTGAAGATAGGTTTTATTTTGACTAAGCAAAGTATGAACAGAATGAAAACTAATATAAGTGGTTTTCCTATGATTAAAGTCTCTTTTACAGTTATCATGATAACATTTTTCTTTCAGTTTTATCGTAATAATACTAATTATTATGAATAATTATAAAAAATATTACGGTGAATGATGTGATGGAATCTTCGAATAAGATTGTCTATACTTTTTTGAAGGAGAATAGAGAGGCCGTTGCCTGGCAGTGGGATGATGTAGGCTAGATAAGATAAGTTTAAGATAAGGTTAAGCTTTTTTCGTGTTCTTTACATTGTTGACCGCTTTGGTACGTTTCTTTTCAAAGTCGTTTTAAAATAGCTTATGGAAAAGGTATACAGAAAAATATCTACTTATAATACAATTTCAAAATAAAACTTGCATGGAGCTAGTCTAGACCTTTCGCGAGGCTTGGCAAGTGTTGCATTTCGGCGACTGCGCAACTCCGGTTGTCCGTGACGCCGTCTGCGCAGGACGTTGCCCCCCTCTCACTGCGCGCGCGCAGCCACGCACGCAACAAGCGTTAGAAGGAAATGAAGGACCGGGAAGTTTCCTTCCGACTCGGTTTGTTCGAGTTCTTAGATCTATCAGGAAAATTACCGCACGAAACATAAAATTGGGAAGGTTAAATTCCTCGTGATTTTGTTCGTTTATTAAAATTTGTATTGTTCGCTTGTCTATGAATTATGTATTTTACTAAACAATTATTTTGATTGACATAGACGTAATCGTATCTAATCAAATATAATTCTTATTGTTGTTTTTTTAAAATAGAATATTATTTCTTGCATTTCATATTTGAATAAACTGTATACAAACTAAGCAAGAAATATTTTGCTAATAACCGAACGGAGAATCAAAAATAAAATTTCATCTTTTGACCAAGAAACGTTTTTGGGAAAAACAAAATTGTAACTAAAGATCAAAGGAGTCAGTGCATTACGAACAACTCAATAAAGAAAGAGGAGTAACTTAAAAACATCCTTGCAAGGTGAGAATTTGTGAAATTACTCCTGAATACCAATTTGGCAGCGCGGCCGAGTTTCAAACAATTTTCACAAGAGGGGCTTGATCAAAGAAACGAAACTAAAAAACAGGCGTTCCTTCACGAAAATGAAAGTAAATTTAACCAACAGTAATTCGCCTTTGAAGGGCTCGAGGGAGCGTGGAGAGCAAGGAAAATTGCAAAAGTTAGTGTTCCCTTATGGGCGAGTTATGACTATACTACGTAGGGTATTATAAGTTCTCCAACCCGTGCCCTTTTATTGCTGTAACTCTAGTTTAAACACCAATTACATCAAAACTTTATCCTTTGTGAATTTATGAATCGGCTACCTTAAGTTCAAAAATTATAGCGGTCTTTGTTTAAAACTCGTTTTATTCTAGCTCTTCAAGTTATTATTGATTCAGACGTAACACGTTTTTACTGATGACTGGATTTGTGCTACACTTACGATTTTCACACCACATAACCGACAAGTGAGATTATTTCGTAACTGTTCACGCATAGGTACATTATTGATTTAAAGTTTCAAGTGTCAATTTCAATCATTTATTGCAAGTCACAATACAAAAGATCTTAAAAATATCATAACAGTTTCAGTCCCATGTGACGCCCTGCGTGGGTACAGCAATTTAGTTTATACGGAACTCGACATCGGTAACGTCATACGAATATTTTGTAACATTATCAGTTTTTGTTATGTAGGTATATTACTTAAGTAGGTACTCTAGTAATACACCTACGTTGAAAATGAAAGGGGGTCAACTCAAACTGCACAGTAAAATTGTTCATCTTCAAATATGCATAAGGTTGATATGGAAATTGACCGCCCTCAGCGAAAATTGGTTGGGAAGACAGTTCTGGAGAATGGAGAACAAAAATAGTAGATTTCGTGAAAATAAGCGGTTTTACTAAGCCCCTATTTTTTTTGTAATGCCTCCTGATACAAAATAAATAAAGTAAAACAATCTTGATAACAATACCTAACCTAACATAACAAGAACGAGCGTCTCTACCTGCTACGGTTAAAGGGTGCTTAACATAAACAAACATCCCCAACTCTCCAGGCATACAAGTCAGTTGACTTGAAACAGTTTGTGTACAGTTTTAAAGACCCAAATAGGGTAAATGCATGACTTATTTTTAATTATGACTGAGATTTTTTATCACCAAACAAAAATAAATGTGAAAGAATTTTCGCAAATTACCTATTACCTATACGAGTTATAACGCTTTAAAATCGTCGGTCAAAAAGAGAGATCCGAACTGTCATGTGACGTCACACTCACACGGCAGTACCGCCATAATAAAATGTCATTTGCGAAGAGAGATTGTCTCGGTTCTTTTCCCTATGCATGCACTAGTTTCGGTATGCTCGGATTTTATAATACCTAAGAAATAGTGCAGGTGCAATAATATTAGTCAAGATTTAGTTACCTAAGTCGTGCCCTCCACGAATCGATAGCATTGTGTTTTGTTTTTCAAATTGTGATCAATATTTTGGAACTACTCAAGTCGGCTAACTCGAAACTGTTTGTGTACTTTATCGACTCGAATGGTGATGTGGTGCAATCGCGCGACTATTCGGAGTCTATCAAGCTATTCCTAGTCATGGAAATAACATTCAAGGCAAACTATACCGGCTTATAAGACACTGCTGAGCTTTCAAATGACTGAAATTAGGAGGCTTGCCGAGGATTTTGATAAAAATTTGCAAAGGTGGAAAAAAAACTTGCAATAATAAATTATTTTCATATTTTTCTGTTAATGTAGAAAATTTCGACTTCTTACGTCACGCAATTTTGATCCTTATGCAAAAACATTGGGGTAACTATTTATTATTTTCTATTTATTTTATTTATTTATTCAGAAAAATGTGGACGTCTTATGTCGAATTTACGCGATTTTGATCCTTATGTGATGAGCGCTAAACTCTACCTCCTGCCTGTTATAATAACTAAATATCTATCTATTTGGATCAAATAAAGTCCTACAATTTTGCCAAATTAAGTAATTTAATTCATTTAAAAAAAAATGGAATCAGTCATTCCATAAATATAAATAACGTTACCTGCAAATAAGCAGCGTGCGAGACAAAACCACAGAGCACCGCTGTCGTGAGGGCACTCAGTACCGCTTTTCCCATTTCTCCGCACATTTTGTACTTAATATTCTACTCTGTACTTATTTGGCTATACACACGGCACTGCACTGACTGTGTGGTATAAACTGTTTGCTGTGCCGCCCGTCCGAATATCCCCACTAAGGTAACGAACTCTGGTAGGGTTGATCAAGTATGCTCCGTTTGCGAAATCCCAGCAATTCGTTCTGACATTTACATTGTATTTATCGTAATAGTTATCAGTGATATAAGCGAGCCGAAGGGCGCTAAGAGTTTGTAAAAGCACTTATGGATAATAGGTAAACCAAATTATTATAATTTAATTTACTTAAAATGTAATAAATGACATAAAATACACATGAAACCAAACACGCCCGTTTTTATAATTGCAACTCAACAATTTTTTCAAGTTCAATTAATTTATTTTCAATGTTTATCAACCCCAAAGTTATGTTTTAGGGATCCCTTAAAGTGTTTTGACTGTATCTGGTTTTGTGCATCCTATAAAAATAACATTGTTCTCAAACTGCTACAACAAAAACATGTGAATATTAAATTTCAGAAATTAAAAATAGAGCGATCATAAGATGCAAAGTAGATACCTAACCTATATAGTATATCTGAACAAAACCCTACGCGCTAAAATCATTAGAAATTTAGCATCCTTAAATGCCTTAATCTTCCTCCGAGGGCACTCATTAGAGGTTTCGCCACTTGCGCAAGAGTTGATTATTGTTGGCGCTGGTGAAACATCCCGAACAAGCCTACCGATTCACAGCACCGGTACACGTGGTGAGAAAAACATTTTGAATGTGCCAAAAAATTGTGCTAAGGTAAGTAGATATGAGAAATGACAAATCAAAAATTCAACCGCACTGTGAATGCAAAAAACTATTAGAAAAAGGTAAGTAGAGTCAAAATAATAGACATAATAACATTGATATTTCTTTAACACTCAATTTATAACGGGTGTAAGGGACAGCGTCCCGCAAAATTATAGGGGTTACTAATTTTAATGAAACTGAAAAACTTTCACCAGGAAATTCTTTTAAAATTTTTTTTTTTCTTATCCCTACTTTTCTACGTGAGTGGTGTCGAGGTGGTCATTTTGCTAAGCAGCCCTTATGTGTTTGCGGTACGCTGTCATTTTTTTTTACCATGGGCTGAGAGCTGTCAAATGTGACCTATATCTTGACTCGTATAATGTCATACGGAGTATTTGTATCTTTTGCTCGCATGTTAAAAGGTAAGGAAGAGATCTCAAATTGGACAAAATTGGAGAAAATTGGACACCGATTTGCATTTTACAGTTGTACTAACTTTGCCTCGGGTCTTTCTTAACTCCAATGGTACTCGTACTAAAACAGAATGGTAAAAATACTTAAATCTGCACCCAAGGTAAATTTAACTTAACATTCAAGATTATTTGCATTCTAAGTTATAATTGTTAACTTGAAGTTATTTTAAACTGTGCAAGACTTTAACTTCATATAGTTGGAGTTTCTTCGCGGAAAATTGGCTCTTTGTCTGGATTGCTATGCTACGGGCTTCTTAGCAGTTTATATTAGCACTTAATATTTTGCAGCCCATTGTTTTTCTCTATAAGATTTGTTAATTTTATTGTTGAGGAAAACAATGTTTTAATAGATTTTGTAATTTACAGATGTCTGTTTTTTTAAAAAAAAATTGGGTCCTGAAGTTGATAAGACAGTTACTAGTTTGTCTTTTATCCAAGTATATTATGCTCTCCATGGTTTTTTTACTATAGCATCTTTTGTACTCAACGCAAATTCAAATATAATACATATTTTTATTTGTAACTATTTTTCGTTTTTACTTAAATTTTAGAGTCTAATATTCAGTAAGGTTTAAGAAATACATTACTTTTAAGTATTTTTACAAAACCAATTTTTCACTGACCAACTCGTATGTAGGAGGATATTGAGTACTAAAAATAAATTACTTATGTGCTTATAGTATGTTGCTTTATTCTGTAACATAATTAAAATAAAATGCTTAAACGTTACCTGTACGATTATTCAATAATTACATAATGTTTTACTTTTCTACGCATGTGTACTCATCAGTCAACCGGAACGACAAAGCGCATAGAAAACAAAAGTGAGCATAATTACTTCATAAGACTAATTGACTGTAGTGGAAATTTAATTTATTAATAGGTGGCGCTACTCTACAATCAAAGTAATCTATACTTTGTGTACATTTTTTTTCTAGAACTCTAGATCATTATGTCTTTGAATCTCCTGCTTGAAAGTATGTCTGGCTTAATTTATTCCTTCTTTATGTTAGGACGTTTTAGGAAAATATCTAGACACTTTAACCCGACTTTTTCCAGGAAGTATAAAATGCTATCTATGTTACTTTCAGCCTACTAATTCTACCTCCGTACATCAGGTTTGTCGCTTCTTTTCGAAACAAATATAATTTTGCTTAGATAATGACTGAATTTTTTGTTTAGATGATGACTGATATAATTACCCGTAAATTATATCAGTCATCTTATATGTTATACCTTAAACCCTGAATACTTGCAATGATTAATATTTATGCTGTAATTTTTTGCAGGTAGGAATATCTATAGAATAAAACGTAATAGATAACTGATGTTATAATGTCGCTTGATACAAAATGAGAATTGAGAACAACACTTTCAGATTTCACGGCTTGTTGACTTGTAGTAGGGTGACCAACTGACCATTTAATACTGGATAGTAAGAAGTATTATTGAAAATGATTGAACATATTTTAAAACTAAGAATCTCTGAGTATAATTTGTTCTAAGTAATTTAGGATGATATACCTGAGTAACGGTGTTTTAATTTTTTACAATGCGTAAACCATGCATACCGATTCTTTGGGCTTGAAAAAAAAATACTTACTATTTTTAACAAACAACTATTAGTCAAAAATAATTCCTAATAGTGCCAAGTTTTATCAGTTACTATATATCTATGATAGTTTAAAATAGTGTTACCCTACTATAGTACTAACAGCATTACATTGTTCTAACAGATTACATCTATTATAATGTGAATGTTAATGAACTCATGTAGTAGGTAGGTACTTACTGTAAGTTTATTATTAAGTATGTAGACGAGGTAAGTATTTACTGAATGAGCTAGCTTTCTCTAGAGTTCCTTGTCTGTTCCGCACTCTACTTCACTACTATTATGAGCTGAGCTCCAAAGGTTAGACCACACTAGGATGTAGCTGCAGCGGAGCGACGAGGCGCGGCGCGGCGCGGCTCTTCGCGACAAAATATTCTTTGTATGAAAATGTATGAGATGTACTGTACCGGCAAAAACTGTCAAAATGTATGAACTGACATTGCCGCGCCTTGCCGCGCCGCGCCACTCCGCTGCAGCTACGTCCTAGTGCAGTCTAACCTTTAGGGTTTTATAGTCGACTATAATACATTATTTTGTTTGACCGTTCATCCACTTGAGTATGTCTCTGCATTATAATAACTTTCTCAGTTTTGTACCTGCAGATACAATTTTTTTACAAATTTAGACCAAATAAAAAGTAGAAAAATGTCCAAGTACAGTTTATTAACAAATTTCATAGTCTGTTTCTAATGTTAATAATATTAATTTAATAAATGTTTTTATTCGGTCTTGAATTTTATCTTAATACATTCAGTATCTCCGCAAGCACAGGTTGCTTCCAAACATTTTATTGGTTCTCCGATTCACCTTAGTCTGAAACATGTTTCAAATTCCCCCACGATTCCTGTACGGTTATTGGAATTTAACTTTTATATGAACCGATAACTAGTTCCGACTTGTTTGGAGTTTAAGTTGCTGTATGTAATTCTTGTTCGCGAAATTGAATTCTGCTCGCTGTTCGATATATTTCAATAATCCTTTTAGCTGTCATACCGGGAGTAAGGGACAGCGTATCAGAAACGAATAAGGTTTGCTCAGTCAATGAAACTGAACAACTTTCCACGCACCAGGAAATTCTTACAGAAAATTAAAAAAATTTACTCGTCCACATGAAATTACCTGATTGAGGTGGTGATTTTGTATAGGAAATAAATTTTTTGTTTTCATTTCCTGAAAGAATTTCCTGGTGAAATTTGCTCAGTTTCGTTGACTGAGCAACCCCTATCAGTTTCTGGTACGCTGTCCCTAACATCCTGTATATTATGTCGATATGTTTTCTAGGTTATCTTACCGGATTTCATCAGGATTTTGACAAAATCCTAGATTTGTTCATCAGCATTTTGTGATAGTCCGGGTCTTGGTCAATTTTATGATAAAATCAATACCGGTTGCTATTTTAACCTATTTGAATAAAACAATTAGAGACTTGAGATTTTTTTTTTTTTTTGGAAAAAATTCCAATGTTTGGTTTTTGATTAATCCTTGTTTTTTTATCAATACCCCGATTTGATCATAATTCTGCGACATATAGATCAGATTCTTCATATACAAATAGTGAGGTTAATTCGGCGTTGCAGACAACGCGACTTATCAAATTTAAGTCCATGTCATTTTCCACCATGAGAGAGCGGAAATACTTAGACGGCAATAATTATAATAAGTCGTGTTTTTACCGAATCAACCTTAGTTTTATACTCAGCCGGTGTCAAAGCCCTCTCGGTCAGATCGGGCAGTCGGTTGCGAAAGTGCCCGCAATGTCGGACCAGACCTTCGACCAACTTGCTCCTAGCGATTACACTCGCTTGCAAAACTGATAACAACCTACGAGTTAGGATTTAAATAAAAAGTAATTGTTGGGTAAAAATATTTAAGTATTTTAATTTTTATTTGATGCAAAACTTCAAACTTACCTAGACAATTTTTTTGGCACAAATATACATTTTTTGTGACTTCTAAGAACAATGTAAACTAACTATACCTAATTAAATTTTAAAAAAAATCACAGAACCGTCTTTGTTATAGTTCTGGCATTATTTTGATTTTCAAGGGTTTCAGTATATTGTAATTTAGGCGATGGGCTGACAACCAATCACTACAGCAATATACAGATCTATCTTAAACAACCCTCAAAACTTTTCAAACGTAGCGAAACGACCTTTGTTTGGGTCGTTGACGCTCTGCCTACCCCATTAGGGACAAAGGCGTGATTTATGTATGAATTTATTTTGATTCAAAGTTATATGATGATACTTTATAAGCACTTATACCTCATATCATACGTCAATTAGGACGTTGTCTCTTAAAAAATTTCTTGTATTACAGGACTATTATTAATGAATACTGAAAATCAAATTTATATAATTCTAAACCTATTTCATTTACAAAATGAAACAGTGTTTCTATTTCTAAACTGTCGATAAATCGATAGCAATTTATAAGTTGACATTGAACAATGGTAAGAATTTAGAGTCCTATTGATAGCCCAATACTTTTGTTTTTCAAAACGATCGATACTTTCGATAGTATTGATTAAAACATACTATTGAAAAGCAATGCTATCGATAGTATTGTCAGAGAGCAATAGTATTGGTAATTTTGCCCTTAGTACTGTCGATATTGTGAGTATTTTCATCGATAGTGCGATATTATGAGGCAAGACTGACTAGTTACTTAGTCGATAGTCTTGTCCGGCAGTGTAATTGCCGATTGGCAGAGTTCATTGCGTAAGTTCGTTGCTTGCCTCTACAATATAATGTTGATATGTTTTAAGGTTGATACAATACACGATTGTTATATAGGGATAGTGATTAATTGAAAACCATGCACACGAATACCATTAATCCCGTTGAATGTTTAGAACATTGAAAGTTATTGTTAACAATTTTAAAGTTGCAAAATTCGAATAATCTGGATGGGGCAAAACGAATTGTTTTTAATGGTAGATTAGATTAAAACTTTACTAGCTTTTTGCCTTGTGGTTTTACCTAACGGCTAAATGAGATTTCCCGTAAAAAAACCTCATGGGAATGTGATATTTTCCGTAGTAAAAAGTACCCTGTATTTATGTCCAGAATATTGAGACGCGAACGCTTGAAAAAATAATAGGTATGTTTTACCTCGGGAATGAGACGTTTTGAAATGGGTTTTACTCTTGACTCCAGTCTATGTCGGGTGCGACAGAGACGGAGTCAGTGATGGAGCGAGCTTACCCAAAAGATGTCTGTTCACTATAACTTTGAAGTGTTGGGGATTGTATATGTCAGCGTTAAATTGTAACAACTGTTAGTTTACAAACTTACTAGTTAGTTTATAAACTATCGGTAGGTTGGGTTAGGTTAGATTATAAATTCCCTAAGATACATTATAATATAACGTCTTTGACTAAATCCCTGTGACATATGCATTTGGAAACACACACGAAGGTCACTCTTCGGCGGTAAAAAGTAGCAAAAGAGACGAACAACACAATTTACCCCTCGGCATTACATCACGTCAGTTTGAACGAGACGCTAAATATTTTTCAGCGTAAAAAGAGGGAGAATACCTAGAGAGGAAACAATAGTGTTTTCAAACTGCTTTTTAGTATGCAGAATAAAAGGCATTCCTATAATAATTTATGTATCGATGAAATGTTCCCGCATATAACGACTTTAATCGCAATAATCATAAAATACCATACGTTTATTTGTGGCGTATTATCAGCTGCCGTTTATACACACAAATTATCATCATTGCGGCCTCTGTGGTCTAGTGGTATGAACTACTTATAGATTTCCAATCAGGAGGTCGTGAATTCGATTTCGATTTCCACAAAGAGACATACAAAATATGGTTGTTCCCAATTTGGTTAGGACGATGCAAGCGGAATCACGTGTAACGTTTCATTGAACTTCATTTCCTTCTTAACGAACTAATGAGAAAAACCTTGTTCAACAATATTAACTAACCGTTTCGTATGCGGGCGCTAAACTCATTATTATTAACTACTTTTACTTTCGCATTATTCATTGGCTCTTCCGCAAAGTGGCGATATTTGTTTTCTGACATCTGCACAAAACACTTTAAACATGCGGAATGTAATGTAAACAGTCAACTGCTATGTCAATTCATTCATTATTTAATACTTTAGTACTTTGTTTTGTCTATTTCCTTAAGTGTTAAAATAACTTCCTTGCTGGCGTGAGAGCGATAAGTAAGTAAAAATATAAAAAAATACCTACAACTGTTTCTCTTTTCGGGGACAGTACAGGGAATCTCTAGGAAATTTGCCACTCATACAATAATTAAATTCTTAGTACTTCTTAAACTAAATAATTATAAATGTAGGTTTCTAAATATTACTTATAATTGCGTATCATTTAAATATTTTAGAATGACAAGGACAATTTTTGCACGCAAGAATAATCTTATCACAATATTCAAAGGTATTAATTTTTGTAAGCAAGGATTCATAAAGTATTTTAAAAGCCATGGTGTCCTTGACTTACCAGTTTGTATTTTTATAATATATCTTAGTCAAGAGCGAACCAATTAAAATAAAATAAAATAAATTCCAAGTATATCTCTTTTCATCGTTATTTATTTAAATTATTTTAATCTAGCAGAATATAATAGTATACTATAATTTGGTGACGTTATTGCCAATGTAGCAATATCTTCCAGGCAACCAGGAAGTAGGAGACAGCGGAATAAATAAATTAAATTTTGAGTTTAATTTAGAGTTTAATGGTGTAGGTATAACACTTGTTCATCGTTGAGTGACAAAATAGTATAGGTAGGTGCTACACAACAGTTAGGTGCTTCGTCGCTATCACTACCGCACGTACTCAAAATTATACTAAACTTTACAATGGCTGCGTCAAACGCCGAGACACGTATTCATTACATATTCCCTTAGGTAAACACTGCTTTCAATATACACCGAGCATAGAGCACTAAACTTGTGGACAACGTAGCTTTGAAATATAAATAGAGCATGGAGTTCATACTCATTGTTTTTAATATTTCAAATTATGTTGATTTTTTTAACACAAGTTTGAAGATAGGTATTGCTCTCGATTCTGGCCGCACCATTCCTTAACTAATTTTCACTTTCTCAACTTTGACATAAGAACAGGATAGCAAATAAACACACGTGACTTTGATATTCCTAATCCTAATCTGACATAAAACTGCTTATATGACGTAAAATAAGAGAGCATTCTCTATGCTCAGGGTCACTTCTTATATAAAGCGTCTTACGTCAGATTAGGAATGTCAGAGTCATGAGTTTATTTGCTGTTGAGAAAGTAACAGCGCTATCTTAAAATAAGTACTTAGGTTAGGTACTCGTAGTAACCTCTGGCGAAAAGGTTTGCTAAGTATTGTTTAACAAAAAGAAAACATACCTACTGCCAGATGAACGTTTTTTCATTAATATTGTAGTATTTAGCAGTATAATCTAAAGGTTTTCAGGTCTTTTATTCGAACGAACCACATGGCTCATAACGTGTTTTATTAAACTAGGGGTTAACTTTGGTATTCAAGCTACAATATTAATAAGTAATGTGCTGTATTGTTTTGCATTATTTGGAGAAAGCCAGCCAGGGTAAAGTTTGAAAGCATATCCAGCCAAGAGTCCCCAAGGTGTAGGTATTCCTATTAGTAGGTACAGTAGCAAGTACAAGATCAAGGTAGCAATATATAGGTAGTAGGTATATAATTGGTTATTTATTATAAAACTATACAATACAATACAATACAAAATACTTTATTGCACTTAAGGAGACAAATACACAGTAATACACAAACAACATAACACAAGTACAACATAGGCGGCCTTATTGCTAAGTACATGGAGTAAAAAAATGAGCTGACCAAATTTTAGGGTGTAAATGTACCCATGAAACTAAAAAACTTTCTCCCAAATGATATAAGTCGAAATATGAAAAAAATATTGTCTCTCCCATAAGATGGTGTCAGCAGCGGCTCGAGTCATTTTGTATGGAAAGAACAATTGTTTCTTTCATATTTCGGCCTGTTTCTTGAGGAAAGTTGTTCAGTTTCATGGGTAGGTTTCACTACCTAAAGTTAGGTCACAATATTTGTTTCTCCCAGTATAAACCTCAGTCAATAAAAAAAAGTATGAACGACAGCGATAAAATATAATTTTCAGTAACTGTTTGGTAGAGTAATAAATTGAAGCACTAAAATACTTCAAAAAAGTAAAATTTCTTATCTGTATGGTCTTAATATGGCGTGTACCTGACGACAAAAAATTCAGCAACAAAGAAATTATATTAGAGCCAACTTTTTCGTTGAATGAAACCTGTAAATTATGGGTTATTATTGCGTACCTATAATTGTTACGTTAGATGTATAGCCCGATTTGCTGTTTACTGTACCTAAATTAAACACAATATGAGGTAATGTACACTATGGAAATTGGTGTTAACGTACAAAAAAAATAGTATAATACTCGCTCTGTGTAAAAATAAAAACCACTATCCTCGTTCAATCCCCTTGGTTAGGCAGCCGACCCCGTGAGATACGGGATAAGGCTAGGGAGATGATGATGATGACTAAATTTTCGACACTTTTACCATCAAATATAATGTTAGCAGTTTAATCCTTACTAACAAAAATTTATACCTGCATCAAAGATGAAGGTTAAAAATAATGATTTTAATATTGAGTTTTAACATTTTGTAGCAGAGGTTAAAGATTTCAGATTATATTGTATAGTATAGGTAGGTAAAATGCGTAACCTTCGACTGCTAAATAACTTTATTACCTACTGATTTATAACATTGGTTATCATCATCAACATCGCCAAGATACAATGTACCTACTTTATATTATATACCTAATTATCTTACCTATTGATAGGAATTGCTCAGTCAATGAAACTGAACAACTTTCAACAGGAAATTATTTCAGGAAATGAAAAACGAAAATTGGCTTTCTCATACTAATTGTCTGATCGACGTGATCATTTTGGGAAAGTCAGATATATTTTTCATTATATGAATTAATTTCCTGGTGAAAGTTGTTCAGTTTCGTTGACTAAGCAACCCCTATAGGTTTGCGTTAAGCTGTCCCTTACACCCATGAATACAATTCAGAATGACAGAAATATCGACAGAACCATTAGGATTCAGTGACCCGAATCACGCCTCTAATCACATACCTATGGCAGCCATGTTGAGTGAACCATGGTAGCAATTTTGATATTTCTTAATTTTTGCTATTACCAACGATGATGGTCGTCCGGTTACACAAAAGATTTTGCATCAACTACTGTCATAAAAATCTTTTAAAATATTTTTTTTTGTGATTCAGCATATTTGATAATATTTATCTCACTATGCACTTTTGATTTGAATTCTTCGGTATGTTTTTTTATTTAATATTTCAACCGATTATCAACAAGTACCTGTGCATATGTTAGGTTTAAAGTTACATCTTTTTTCGACTTAAATCGCTTCAATCCCATTTATGTATCGAAAACAATCTTGGATATCCCTAAATATTTGAAACATTCAATTATGCAACCCTATAGATTTTTACGAGTGTGAAAATGCCTTGGCAATCCTCTTTTAACTCTGATCGCATCTACAATGCGGCACCCTTCAATTTTCTATGTTACTACCTCTTTGCCCCTTGGCAGCCGGTTTGCCCCGGTAGGCTCACCCCTTTTGAGCTCCGACCTTTCTTTGCAGGCTTTAGTTCAATTTATAAACTTGATGGTAAGTAATACGTCACCTAAGGGAATGCTAGAATTTCTTAGGAAAAGAGTTAATAGGATAGGATTTTTTTAGATAAGAACAGGATTATTCAAATGAAATTGCGCAAATTCTTGTAGGTACTTATGCTGGCCGTGTATGTACCTAATTTATAATTATAACAATAAAAAAAAATATATATTTTGTATACTATCTTTTTCTTTTAAGATAGGTAACATTATTAAATAGCTGCATCATTTAAATATCGCGATAGTTACAAATATTCCCTTATCCCAAATTAGTTATGCAGCAGAAATAGCCCGCTCTACAACGTTCAGTTCCGCCTTTTCTCCGTACTATCCGCCGAGAAACCGTTCTAAATCTTAGTCTATTCCAAATTGACTCCCGCAAGACAAGTGAACACCAAATGTACATTCCTCATGCACGGAGATCAGACAGGCTGTGAAATACCCGACATTCGTGCATTCATGCAATTTCACCCTCGCTCTATGTTTTACATCCCCCCATCCCGGGAGCATTGCAAACCCGGTTATTTCTCACATTCCCCGCTAAATTCACAGTTAGGAAATTGAATTTTTCGAATTCCACGTCTTTACTACGGTAACCAATTTAATTTGACCTCCGATGTAGTCGAAATTATAAGGGGTGAACTACATATTCCTGTAAGCCGATTTATTTTTAGGTTACAAAATGGCAAATATAAAACTTTGTCGAGACCACAATGAATAATTTTTAAATGAAAATCAATTTTGCCTTTTTATCTTATGCAATCGGTAATTCAAAACGAAACTATGCTGCTTAAAAGGTTAGAAGAAAAAGAAAGTCACACTAGAGTATATTTTCTATTTTTCGGTATTTGATAAGGTGGTAAAGAGCCATAATATTACTTTATTTATTTGATTATTTAACTCTAAAAATTTTAAACTTTATACCTAACCTATACAGGGTGTAAAAAAAAGTACTGCGTTCCTTTAAACCATATGCTCTACCAATGATACCAAACAACTTTCCCAAAGCACAAAAAATGTAGCTCAAGAAAATAAATTCCTTTTCTCTACAAAGATGCTCTTCTCATTTCCAATTTTGTATGGACAAGGCAAATTTTTATTTCAAACTAAAATTTTTGTGCTTTGGGAAAGTTGTTTGGTATTATCAGTAGAAGATGTGGTTTAAAGGAACGCAGTTTTTTTTTTTACACCCTGTACATTATTTTACACACCTCTGCATTATTATATCAACATAATGTATCAAGGAACTTGCGTTTAAAGCAAGAAAATAATCCCAAGGGATATAAAGTTGTATGGAAATCCTTAATAGCCCAAGGGTTATTATGAGATTTGAATTTGGAATGTCATGTGAACTACTAAGAAAATAATTTTCAGAAAAAATAATATGGCTGTGTGTGTATTAAAACTGTTGCCACACTCGCCTTCTGCGCCTCCCGGCGAGTGTAAAAAGGCTGTATGACTAGTTATCTGTATGTGCTCTTTGCTTTGTATAAATAAAAAAAAACTAAAAAAAAAAACGCGGTTTGTTTTTACGGTTTTTGCAAAAGTTTTTCTTTCATTGATTTTGACTTCCATTTCGTAAATTGTCGAGTGAAATTAATATTTTGACTTCAGAAAGACATTGTGACTAGTATTTTATCGTATTTTGTTATTTATATTGAATATGTTAAATATGAACAATTCGGTTTTGGAAAAATACGTAGGTAGTGGATTGTGAACGTGAAGTGTAGTTCAGTGAGTGTGAGTTGACTTTCGGATCTGTTGCTTCTGGTATGTTTTCAATATTTTATTTATCTATCAATATTACATGATCAGGTATATTTCTGAGCTTTATTATCTTACAGACGCCTGCCACCGTCTAAGTAATCTGTGCAGTAGGTGTGTAAAATATAGTATGCTCCTCGGGAATAAATGTGTCTTCGCCTTGGGCAGACTTGAATCCCTCGCTACATTCAGGATTCTTGTCATAATTCCCTCGCTTCGCTCAGGAATTAAAGATTTAATTCCCTCGCTGCGCTCGGGAATTAATATCCTAGAATCCTTCATTCCGCTCAGGATTCAATATGCTGCCCGTGACGTTAGACACTGCTTTATTCCCGCGTTGCATAATATACTATTATACAGTTGAGCATATAGCTCTACCCTTAATGCAAGTACACGTCAGAGGTCTATACTCTCTGGTTTGGTATCGTTTTGTTCCCGATCGGAAGGCAGTGAATGGAGGTGAAGGAAGATAGACCCAGGTATTTTCATGTTTGTTTTTCATCTCTGCTTAGATGCCTTTGTGGAAAACAGACGCTTGGTGTGTCTTCGGTATTTAACAGTGGCATTTTGTCGCATAAATTGACGTGCATGCTGAACTTCAGCGATAAACTATTGGAATTCTTCTTCTTCTTGTTGTGTAGGTTTCGAGTTGATCGACCCGATGAACCCTGGTGACAGAGTTTTTAAACCGCCTAATAGCACAACTAATAGGCCCATGACATGACATGCTTTTGTGTAACGACCATTATCAAAGACAGCTACCGCGACTGACGGCTTAACGTAATAAACTGACAAATACATATCAACTTTGTGTCCCCTCCCTTGGGAATCGAGCCCAGAACCTTCGGATCGGGAGCCCATGACTCAGACCACTAGACGACGGAGGCAGTTACTGTTGGAATTTACGATCTGATTATCAGTCTGGATAATATTATCTTCTTTTTCTCCTTTTGTTGTGCAGCTGTAGGTCAAAATTATCAGACCGCTTACACTCTGCTTATCCCTCAATGATGCTGATTTGTTTGTAAATACAACTTAACTAAGTTGATTTTAGTTGGTCCTGTCACTCTCTAAAATTAGAATAAAAAAGAGACAGAAATACATAATGATCATAATCCTGCTAAAAAGACGTTACAAACCTCAAATAAGACGGCATGCTAGATGGCGTTGTCTTATCTTTAAGCGCTATATTTATCAGCTGTTGTATTTCTATCCTGTCTGTTTATACTCAAAAGTTTAGATATTAGAAAGTGAAATAAGACACCAATATTAAATTTAAGGGACAATCAATGTAGGCTTCAGTGCAGGCCATCCATTTAAAAACAAGTAACAAATCAATTACCTACAAAATAACATGTCAAAGTAAAGCGAATGAAGTCAACTAACGCAAGAATGTCGTAAGCTCCCTTCACTCGCCGCGCTCTGCAATCTTTGTAATTCAAAGTAAGCACGACGTCATAAAACTAAAATATTTTTAATTAATTTTAGCGCCATCTTGCACACGAAGGCTTATTTTCCTAGCCCCATAAAAAGGTTGGCTTAATTACTCTACTTTAATTAAGAAACACCAACTTTTGCTTGCAGCCAAGCTTTGCCGGTAAGAGGCAAGTGTTTAGAAAAAATATGAGGTTCAACCAGTACGCAGTTGAGTCTAATTTGAAAATTAATTTTACTAAGTTTTCTTCCGTGTTGTGGTAGACGGGAGAAGTTGAGATTAAACCACCTAAGTGTAACAAAACACGTCGCTTCTTACTGCAAAAGCTAATGCTTGCTTGCTTTAAATACTTTATCTTTCAGAAGAAAACATACAAATACACAAAAATATAACTTGCGGAAGCCGAGTTTCAACAGCGCCATTATTATCCTTATATTAAAAGTGTTCCGTTTTACCTCAGTCCAGTTTTTTGAGTTTATTCGTAACAAACATAGGTACATACATACTATAATACAATAATTATACATTATCTTTCCTCAATTTATTAACTTTTATTAGTATGGATATCGGCGAGTTCAAAATATACAAAAGATCTCTTAATAGAGACAAGTTAGCCCTTGCATATTTTGTAATGACATTTCTTATGTGTTTATGCAATAAAGGATAATTTTGTTTCTAAAAGTACAGAAAACTTCGATATTTGGAATTAAACTTTAACTAAGCACTTTCTTTTTTTATTTCAGTGAACTAAACATGAAAGTTCGCGTGCCAAGCTGTGATATGAGCTTAAAATGTCAAACACTTTAGGGATTAGGTGAGACACTCTACAATCAACATTCATCCATCATAATAATAGTACCTACCTACCTATTTTCAAACCAATGGTAGTAGGTACATAGAAGTGATTATCAGTCAAATATCTTAATTTGCTGGTCATCACTAGGTTCAGGACAAAGATAAGTACTAAGGTCTATTTTAAGTTGATAGCTTCAAAATGTCTAGGAGGCTATGGGTTACATCTATTCCACACAGTTTAAACTTCCTTCGGTTATTTAACCGTCAAAATCTGTCAGGCAGGGCGAAACGACCTTTTATGATGCCGTATACCGTTGATGATCTGTCTACCCCATAAGAGATTCAGGCATGAATTTATCTTATATTAGGTCTATCGTACAAGGCGTATACATTTCAGTCCTAGATTCACACGAGACGCTCGAGTCTGAAGTGAGCAATTTGACTCTCAGACGAAATGTACGCCTCACTGTTTCGTATGGCCTACTCAATTTAAACCGACCCAACTTGCAGAAACTGACTCGTACTCGACGTTAGTCTGACCTAGATAAAGTTAAGTGCAGTTGGAACTGTCATAATCATACGAGTTACAGTTACGTGAGGAGTTTTCTGCGCCTAATGACGTCACTGCATCTCTATAATGGGTGTGCCCAGATAGCGTATGGTTCCCAGGCTTGATGAAACTTTGAACTGAGATAAGCCTTGTTGGGTCCTAAGCGGTGTTTTGAGAGCAGAGTGAGGAGTTATTGTCTTGTCTTTAGTGTTATAATTATTTGAGCAATATTTACTTTTGTATGCCTATTTTTTGTGCATCCAAAAAAGCAAATATGATTGATTCCTTGGTCGTCCTATTCATGCATCACGCATGACATGACATGTCATGCGTGATGCATCTAGTTATAAAGTAGTTATTTAACCCGCGACTGCATTTTGTGAACTTTACAACACGCTTAATTGGCAGGCTATCAATAGGTAAGTAAGTCCGTTATGTCCTACCTAGACTGAAATCAGTTTACCAAGTTGCAAAGGTCGAATCCTTACCTACTCTACCTCCGATCGAGAGCCTAGACCATTTGACTAGGTACTCTAGATAACACAGAAAAAGTTAAAAACTCATTTACAGGCACTTTTGTACCTACCAAGATACGAGTAGTTCATTGACAATGAAGTAACCCGTTGATTCTTAGGCCTGTAATGCGGAATTTCAATAATCCTCTCCGAAGCTTACAAATTCCATTGGAATTCTATCAGTCTCCATCCTGAACAGAACAAAGGCAGTGACAGCTTTCCAAATCTGTCCTGAAGTTTTGCCTTTCGTAAGGGCCAGATGTTTGGAAATCGTCGACATTGTACCCACAGATTTAATTAGACAAACTTTTGAAAAGTTGTTGCCTAAATATTTTGGTTCTCGGCTCGGTAGCAAACGTGAATCACGTGATAAGATTTTTTGGGAAGATTATACCTACAAGAAAACGAAATTTACATTCAATTATACGAATTATTATATTTATACTGAATATTAGATGAATTTTATATAATATGAAATAAATAAATAATAAATTCGCTTCGGGGAGGACTTGAATCTGCGACTTTCGGAATGCCGTTCCGTCGCTCTTCCAACTAAGCTACCGAGAAGGCAGCGGCTGTGATGAACTAATCATAGTATTTCCATTATTACTTTCTTTCTTATTATATAAAATAAAACAGCACTACTGTGAGTGCAGAAAAAAATTATATACCTAGGTATAGAATAGAATGATTATCTATAAAGGTAGGTGGTAGGTACCTGTAGGCCAATAGTTTTAATTAGATTGTTATTTTGAACGGAATTATTACCACGATTATGTTAATTGTTACCTCGATATTTAAGTTTATCTATTTTTCTAGACTCCATATTCTTGGTTTCTCTGATAAACAGGGTTAACCTGACTGTACTATTCTCATTACTACCTACATAGATTTATGGATTGGCTTTCGACATAGTATCTTACTGTGGTTACGTTGTCAAGTGCAGCACTGCATCGCTACTTGATATGACGTGATACACTTCACATGAATTGCTACAAGTTTATGGGTGAATACAGAAATTAATACTAATATATTAAGTAGGTTAGGTATATTTGTTTATAAGAAATTATCTCTAGCTGGATCTATATTGCAAAAAATTACAATAAAATAATTAAGAGTTCTGATGCAAAATTTAATTTTATACAGACAAAATAACAAATTACGTGTTTCAACCAAAAAAAGATGACAGTAAAGATACAATCGGACAATATTTAATTATAATTTCAAGTAATATAATTATTTTTGACAGAAAGAGGCATCGCCAATCCACAATAGTGGATTCCCGCTTGTACAGGGTGGCCAAGTAAGAAAGTGTACAATTTATATTACTTTTATTAAAAAATTACTTTATTCCACTAATTCGGCCATACTAAGTATTTTCGTTTTTGATTTTCTCGAATAATTCTTTCTGCGCCTTATATCTCTTGTAAATACGCGTCTTTTGAGCTATTTTTAATTTTATATCTTCACAACTCACCAAGATATAAAGGGATCGCACTATTTCTTGAAATGGGGCCCTATACTGTAGTGAACACAGAAGAGTAAATGGAGCTAGCGCTCCATTGGAGGGAGCGGCAGCGACTTTCTCTAATCAGTGGTAGTGAACGAAAATACATTTCCAATGTCAAAAAAAAACCTATGAGCCGTCTGACAGAAATAAGTAACGAAAACAAGTGGAGATACCATGCAAATTCGAAGCTCAACCACGAAAAGTTTACATACCACGCTACAGTATAAATCTGAAACTTTATGTGAATTTTGAGTATTATAATCCTTACATATAAATAAGGGGCGCAACCCTTGCATGCTAACCGAGTATGCTAATGCACTAGTTTGCATGCCACTGGCTCAAGATTTGTGGCATAGCTCTTGATATCCATGTTTCGGAATTATGATAGTCGGGCGAGCGGCGAATATTAATCCCGAATCCCGCGCGTGCGGGGAATCCCGGCTAATCCCGCAATATATTCCCGGGAATATCCGAGTTGCCGAAAGAACCGCGCGCAATGATACCCGGATGTTACGCATAGACGCGACTTTGCATATTTGTTGAGATTTATTTGAATACGTGTAACTTACAACTTTTATTTCGTTTGCTTTCGTGCTAAACTGGGTTCAATAAAAGAAATGTGACTGCTGCTTTTTTCCCGGGAATGCTGTTAAAGTCGGTAACCAAAGCAACTTAGTGTACCTAACTTAATTTCACTCAGAAGTCTTTGCTAATAGTTTTATACCAGGCGCAATTTATTAGTTCCTTTAAGGTTCTCACTCTCTTAACTGAAGGGGACATGTTGCTTTACTTTATCAAAAGATAAATAGTAGTTATGAGCTTTTCAGTTTTATGAGCAAATAAAATATTGTAATATTATCAATAGGTACTTATTTAGAATATTTTGATTCGCCAATACTTATTGCATTGTCAGTTCCGTTCCGTCACATAACCATTTAAATTATTTTGAAAATGAGAAAGAATATTTTTATTATGAATCGAATTTTGGTAGAGAATAGTAATTCCTAAGCGGTTTTCTTTTAAATATTTAATTATTTTCACTAGGAATAAAATATTTTATTTGGTTTGCAACTTGCCTGGATAACTCATGTGGGGGAATTGACTAAGTACCTAAGCAAATAACAAGGTTTCAAGGTAAACAACAGTTTGCCTACGGTGTATTCGAGGGCGATGTAATAATTAAGAGAAGGTTTATGTCCCAGGGCGAAAGCGTCATAACCAAAATTGGTTCGGTAAATGATAAAGATTGTATTAAATCCGTACCCAATGTCCTCCCATTTTTTGTGAACAGACTTGATGTTCCGATTATTTTAATAAAGGTAGCGCATTGTAGTTTCTGCTTTAAGATGAAATAAAAATGAATATCCGCAAAAAATACCGTCAAAAATACTTGAATACACAACCCTTCTTTGCTTCGTTCGTCAGGTTCAGGTCAGTTGTGCGTTGTGTAGAGTTCTCAATGAAGACGTACTTATCACCAGGCTCGTGGTAAATCCCTTATACTTAGTTATTTACTATGCTGGGCTAGGAGTGATAGGAAAACTTACAATTTTCCGTCTGCTTCTCTTCCCTGGCATACTGTATTTAAGTTAGTAGAGAGAAATTCAAGCGATGGGGCGGACAACCCTATACATCAGAGTTTGTTCTTTCTAAAAATAAACCTTAAAACAGATGTGGCGAAGAACTGGCAAAAACGTCTTATTATGACTTCTTTGACCCACTGCTTACACCGTATACTAAATGGTTTTATATCTGGTAGGTCATATAGCGTTGTTAATAGTTTAGTTGGGCGTTATGTAGGGCTGTCAACGGAGACGGATCACCAGCACGTGTGCACTTCCCCTATAATTAGTTACGCTAAGCGGCTAATGCCAAAATGTACGCGTGAGGGATTGCTAATAAAATTGATGTTCAAGTGGTTTTGGTATAAAATTACTTTATTATATTTATTGCCCCTTGGTGGTTATATTTAAATTTGAATTTAAAAATAAAATTAAAATTGTAATTATTACAGTTGTTTCATATGTCTTATTGCTGTAAACGATCTCTACCAGACAACCAAAGATTAGTAGGTATATTTTATTTTTTGCTCTTCAAAATATTAAAATCAAAAATGATTCATCGATTTTCTGACGATAAAATCGGTAGTTAGAAAGTTATTAATTTATAATAACTAGGACAAGCGGTAATAACAGTGAACTATCCTTCTCTTTGGGCTGTTAATTATATTTTTCCGTAGGTAACTTGATTAATTGCCTCCACTAATTGAATTTCCGTGTCGCCGGTTCAAAAATAATCACATCGAGGAAAATTTTAAAGAATCGACATCGACAATTTGGTGAAAATATTTTTAATAAAAATTGGTTCTAACGGCATTGAAATGGAGGAATTCAAAAAATTAAAAGCTTCACTGCATGTTTTGCCCATGTTGTACAAAACAACAAAATACTAATAATAAATTAAGTGTGCCGTATGAGAACTTTATTTAATAGTACTTACTGGCCAAATACTTGACTTTCAATGACACAGTTGCAAATTTGACCTTAAATTTTAGCGCTTAAGTGTGAATATTAGATTGGTACAATGTCTTAAATTTCTTCAAAAAGATTGCCCATCAGTATATACTTGATAAAAAATGCATGAATCACTAAACAATCACAGCTTTTGCTCTGTTTTTTAAACGACTCCAAAACAAAGGAGGAGGTTCTCAATTCGGTTGAATGTTTTATAATTTTTATCATTATTATTTTTTTTTTTTATGTTTGTTACCTCATAACTCCGTCATTTATTAACCGATCTGGAAAATTATTTTTTTATTTGAACGGGCATACTTGCAGATTGGTCCCGTTTCTATAAAAATCCAATTATGATGATGGGATCCATGAGGAATTGACGGAACTCTTCAAATTTTATAAGCATACATAAGGTGATTTTAGTATATTCAGTAACACACCAGTCATTTTCATCCAGAATATGTAATTTTTTGCAGTGAAATTGAGGAATCGAAGAGCTGGAGTATAATAAGTGGAACCGTATAGCTCAACTTAACTGTCAGAGATACAAAGAAAGCCGCGGTAGTAATTTTTTTCACTGTGACGAGCATTTTCTATTGAATTGATTAAAATTGAAGATTAGGAGTACCTGATGGGGATCCTCAAAGCCCAGCGAAGCTATCAGAGATACGGAAAAACCACATTAGCAAAAGTTTTACAATATGATGACCACTTTCTCTTGGTGTATGTGTTACGCACAATCCCCGAAATCGCTCATTGGCCGGAAAAAAGGATCATTTTGCGGATTGGCAAATGCAAAGCGCACAATCCCCGAAATGTCCTTTTATTTCGGCCATTAAGCGTTCTAAAACGATCATTGATGATCATTCCGCGTACTGGCAAACACGAAACAGCCAATTGCCGAATTCGGGGTTTGGCAGGTATGTAAAACGACCAATCCGCGGAGTGGTATTGACAAAATGCCAGACCCCGAACTACATTTAAAAAAAACGATGTCATGGGTCGTCGGGTCAACATGGGTCATGTCTGCGGGGATGAGTTGTCAGTGCGGGGTTAAGTTATCAGTGCGGGATGAGTTATCAGAACGGGGATGAGTTGTCAGTGTGGGATAAATTGTCAGCGCGGGATGAGTTGTCAGTAGGGAATGAGTTGACTGTGCAGGGATGAGTTGTCAGTGCGGGATGAGTTATCAGTGCGGGATGAGTTGTCGGTGCGGGATGAGTTGTCAGTGTGGGATGAGTTGTCAGTATGGGGATGAGTTGTCAGTGTGGGGACGAGTTGTCAGTACGGGGATGGGTTGTCAGTGCGGGGATGAGTTGTCAGTGCGGGGATGGGTTGTCATTGCGGGGATGATTTGTAAGTGCGGGATGAGTTGTCAGTGCGGGGATGAGTTGTCAGTGCGGGATGAGTTGTCAGTGGGGGATGAGTTGTCAGTGTGGGGATGAGTTGTCAGTGGGGGATGGGTTGTCAGTGTGGGATGAGTTGTCAGTATGGGGATGAGTTGTCAGTGTGGGGATGAGTTGTCAGTACGGGGAAGGGTTGTCAGTGCGGGGATGAGTTGTCAGTGCGGGGATGGGTTGTCATTGCGGGGATGAGTTGTAAGTGCGGGATGAGTTGTCAGTGTGGGGATGAGTTGTCAGTGCGGGATGAGCTGTCAGTGGGGGATGAATTGTCAGTGCGGGATGAGTTGTCAGTGGGGGATGAGTTGTCAGTGTGGGGATGAGTTGTCAGTACGGGGATGGATTTTTCGAGCTAAAATTTTTGTTCTTTGCGAAAGTTGTTTGTTATCATCAGTAGAACATGTACTTTAAAGGAACGCAGTACTTTTTTTTACACCCTGTATAGTACAGGTGCATGACCTATCCATAGCCCTGGGGTATGTCCAAGGCGATGGTTACTTACCATTCGGTATCGGAATGAAAAGACCACTTCTGTTGATATTGAAGAAAAAAAAACAAATGCGTAAAAAATATGAAACCTTTTTGATTAGCTACACGCGGCAACAATCACTAAAAATCATGAAATAAATTTATATTTAACAAAAAAAATAAAACGCCTCCAAAGCCGAGTTGCACTAAAAAGTAAAAAATAATTTTGTATTTTAACTACTACAACTCCATAAAACTAAATCAATTTACTAGGACAATTTATTCATTGCAATAATAGATTAGATAATTATTCTCATTTTTGGAGTCGGCGCCAGCCCATAACGTAAGAGGGAGTATAACGATATACCTACCTATCCTTTTCACGCGGATGGAGTGGGGATAAGAATGAATGTAGATTGGAATAATATTAGATACAAATACAAATCACTTTATTTCCACACAAATAAATATTACAAAAATGGACACAATCACATAAAATTAACAAACTGATAGGCTCAGACTTATTATTATTAGTAGGCACACAGTGGAAAAAGGTGTGGACACAGCTTAGCTAATTAAGGCCCGTATTTATAATCAGCTCTCAAGAGTGACAGCAAGTTTAAGTTCGTATCAGAAATGTCACTTCAGTACAAAACGACCTGTCAAAACCATACTTAATATTGCTCTTACTCTTGAGATCGCTTTATAAATACGAGCCTTAAAGTCCACCCTACGTCAAGGGAATAGACAGAGGATAGAAGATGATGATGATGATGATTAGCAATTTTGCCTGTGGTAAAAACTAAATATATGTGTCTAATGACTATGCTACTTTGCTATACTATATTTATTTGCTGGCGCCGACTCCAAAAATGAGAATAATTATCTAATCTATTAATGCAATGAATAAATTGTCCTAGTAAATTGATTTAGTTTTATGGAGTTGTAGTAGTTAAAATACAAAATTATTTTTTACTTTTTAGTGCAACTCGGCTTTGGAGGCGTTTTATTTTTTTTGTTAAATATAAATTTTGTATTTTTGTGTTGTTTTATGTTATACTGTCATACTGACTTTTATGCTTTTATCTATCTTTGATAAAATATTTTATCTAAATAGCAAAATAATAATAATAATAAATTTTAATTAAGAATTAATGCTTTGCATCTCTGTTCTGTGTCATACGTGTTAATATTTATAGTATTAATTACAAGACACGACCTTTTCGTAGATATCTATCATTCCTATGTTATGAGGTACGTTTTTGATTTGTTTAACATTTGGAAATGGAGGTATCAAAAATGGATTCCAATCTCTCAGCTCTA